>WBNO01007150.1:0-126347 GCA_013400575.1 Peucedramus taeniatus | reverse complement strand
GGCAGGGACTGAGCCCTCGGGAGCCGCGGCGGGGCACAGTGTGTGTCCCCCCTCCGGAGCGGTGTGTCCAGGCTGCCGGCAGGCTGCGAGAGCTGGCAGACGCGCTGGGAAGCTGCCCCGGCCCCCCGCACCGCCGCACGCCGGGGGCACGTCCTCGGAGCGCCTCAGCCTGACGGCGCGGGCTGCGGCTCCACTCGCTGCTTTTTTATTTATCCTCCCGGGTTTTGCGTAGTGCGTTTTCCTCTGGACGTAGGAGGGAGTGAGGGTATTTGTAATTAAAGTTTTATGGCCCCGTGTACACGAGCCTCCATCCTCTGCCGTGTACGCTTAGGAACTCAAGTCACAGGTGATGGCGAGGACCCCGAAAATGCTGTCACCGCTTTTGGGGAGCTTCCAGCAAATGCATCGTTACATACGCGGCGCGTGTGTGTAACCAGTGTCATTTGGGGATAACAGGTCTGATGCTCCAGGCCCTCAGCTACCTTGTTCAGGCCGAATTTCCTTTGGTTTTGCCTGCTGAAGAGCTATCTAAAGATCTCGCCAGCATTATCATAATTTAAAATGTTGTCTTAATGACAGATGGAAACAGAAATTTGTCAGGCAACAAGGTATATGTGGCATTGAATACAGTCCTTCAGACCTTACCTGGGTAACTTATGTTGTTGCATTTCTTTCAGTTTCGTCAATCAGCACGTGGTTTTAGCGTTTATCAAATATTGGTAAAATCTGGGTGGACATTTGCAGCTGCTGCAGAGTTTTTTTCTGTAGAGTCAAAATAGTTCTATTTTGCAGTCCTTTTGGTCTCTGAACCATGTGGTTTACAGAGAGACTGTAGCCTATAGCTTACTGCTAAGAAGTGATGAGCTGGGAAGAGTTCTAGGAGTAGCTATGGTTAAAACCATGGAGTTTTTCTATATTAAAGTAGCCAGGCATGTTTGAGGTGCTAATGCACTCACCATGGGTCTGCCACTCTAGTGTTGTAGGTGAAGGGTGCTGCGTACTACAGGAAATAATAAGGTGAGCATCTTCACTCATCCCCTCCTCTGGTGGCTTTGAAAAATCTTAAGAATTACCCTCCCAGCCCTGGTGCCCTGCACCCACTCAGCTTGATTTGTCAAGGGCTATTCTGAGGTGTGGGGATCTGTCCATGTAGATTGGTTTAATTTCTACCGGTATTTTGGTGTCTGCATGTTAAAAGTTAACCTTTAAATAGGCTTTTTGTAATAGCCATGTTTTGAGAGCAGGATGAAAGGATGTGCTTTAACGTGGAGTGATTGGAGTGTGGAGATGTAACTGGGGTAGGAGTGTTTGAGCTGCAGTTTTTGTTCTGTTACTCACTTCCCGTGTGACCTTTGTCAGGTCTCGTAGGTCACCGTCTTCAAAGAAGCCCTCTCTTACTGTTGGCTTGCCTGGATCCACTCCTCCCAGGTGTGGAGGTCTGAAGCCTCCAGGATTAGAAATGGATGAACACTTTAAAATGTGAACCTTAGTGTTATGTTTCCATCTCAGTCTGAAAATTTACTTTGTGAGTCCACTTGCCACCCAATGTGGATGGAATGTCCTCAGTCCCATGGAAAGTATCTATGAAATCTGTATCTTAGCTCTTTGAAGCAGTGTTTTTAGCCCTTTCAGGCAGATAGAGCCTTGTGAGGAGCTGACATCCTGATGATGCTTTGTGCATTCTGGGGTCCCAACCCCCTTCTCTCCCTATGGCTTGTTGGAGTAAGAGTGCTGGAGCAGAGGGCTTGCAGTCATTTCCACTTCTGCTGTGTGGGACCCGTGGGGCAGCAAAGGGAAGCGTGTCTCTCCGTGCCAGGTGTGTCAGGAGGAAGTCCCCTACTAGATGTGAGCACGTGGAGCTGTTTGTGGGAGAGGAGAAATCGAAAAGCACAGGCTGCACACGTGGAGGGAGGTAAAGTAGCAGAGACAGCGGCAGCACCTTCTGCAAGGAGACAGGACTTGATGAAAAACACTCTATGGTCAGCTTGTTTCGCAAGCAGGGGCAGAAAGACCGGAATTGGGCATTACCCCTGGGAGAGGAAGCCTTGGGAGAGCAGCTCACATCGGGCTGGACTTTCCCCCGGGTTCCGCTTACCTGGCTGCTCCGGGATCTCGCAGCCTGGCTCCGGACCAAGCGGTTGCTCCGGGAGCCGGCCGCACTGGCTGCCTGCCACCGGGGCTGCCGCGGCTTGGGACAGGCTTCTCGCTGGGCAAGCCGCTGCTACCGAGGAGCTTTTGTTTCCTGATAGGAAAATTAAAATTCCTGGGGAAAACATGCCGATTCTGCAGAAAGAGCTCTTTCTGGTGAAGAGTCTCTCCGACCAGCCACATTTCTGACTTGCACACCCTCCTGCCCTGGAGGCAGAACACTGTGGCCTGGGTTAAACATCCAGGCTTAATAAATGGTGTGTTGTTTGTGCTAACGTCTTCTGACTACCGAATGAAAATTGTGCAGAAAAGCGCTATACAGAGCACTATAATTAAAAGCCTTAGGAATAGCCTATTATCTTTCATTTTTGCTTTTAAACTTAAGCGTGCCCGAGGGCAAAGTGTATGTGTCTGGGGAGGGTGGAGATTTGCCTTTTGCACATGCCTGTTGTTGGGCTGGAAATAGGTTAATGTGTTTAAAAGATTTCTTTCTCATTCCCTTTCAGCGGGGGCTGGGGAGTGAAACTTACGGAAGGTGCCAAATTGGCTCTTCTAGATGAACTCCTCTGTTTATCTCTCAATTACATCAGTGTCAGTAGTTGTATAAGCTTTCTAGACACAGTTCCCTGTGTGTATGTTCCCTTCAGGCCAGGGTGCACATGTTCAGGGGAGAAGCTGTTTCGTGTCGTACTTGGCAGAGACTGTGTATACATGTGTGTGCATGTACATGTTAAAACGTTATGGCAACTAATGTAACTTTGGTGTTGGCACCATGGAGTGGCTACGTTGTCGCTGGGATTTGGACCAAGACCAATGTTGCCTCCACAGCATCCTCTGCATAGCTGCCAGGTGTTACTATCTGGAAGCCTGCTTGGTTTGCTTTGCTACTTCAATGCACGGAGTGCAAAATGTGTGAGCAGTTGCTCTTCCGTTGCCTGACCCATTTAGCCTCCTTGATATTAACAAGAGGCTGAAATTTGTGCAATGCAAGGAGCTAATTTGCTTTAGTAAGCTTTTCAGGTACAAATAATAGCAGTGAGGAATTTGTTTTATTTTCCCAGAATGGAGCTAAGCAGTGCTGTGGCTTGTCTTGGGAATGCTTTTGCTATGTAAGTAGTGCTGGAAAAAAATATCAAATTGTGTTTAGAATCCAAGCATATGACATCAATAATCCAATCATAATAGACACAAATTATTGTGTAGATGGCATACTTATGAAATTGTACTTGTGTTAGGTTGTGTTTAATACTGGTGCATGTGCACGAGACTTCCATGAGTGCAAGCAGCTGGACAACATAGCTCTGAGTCTTTCTGAAAGCTCAACACTGGCATCTGTTTCCTTCTTGTGTTGACACTGAAGGTATTTAATTAAGATATTTTCTTTTGTTTCAGAAAGCGTCAGGGATGTTATTGGAAGGAAAATCAAAATTTCTGTCAAGAAGAAAGTAAAACTGGAAACCAAGGGAGATAAAGTGGATAACAAAATATTGGTAAGTACAATAGAATGACTCTGATTACATATGTGAAGGAAAAGCCAGTATCTTTTCAGAAGTAATTAATTCTCCTCTGGAAGTATTCTCTGAAATTTGTGTCTGCCATAAGATGTCCATGTAATTTATTTTTGTACTTTTTCTTGCCTTCTTGATAGCCTGCATAGGAAGTTGGTGTACAGCTGTGCATGTGTGCACACACTGTTTATCACTGAGTTATTTTTCAGAGTTTTGGGTATTGTGTTGTGGACTGATGATAAAGCAAGCTATTATCAGAACCTGTTCTTAAATATTTTGCTGCCTTTGCTGGTTAGGTTTCCTGTTTACATCCATAAGAGTTTTAAGTGGCCAAGAAATGCAAAATGAAGTGTGTAGAATTAATTTTGAGAATCTGAAGCTGTGAAGAGCAACAGTAAAACTGTTGGGCTTTTTGAACTCAAATGACTATTTGTTTTTTGGTATTCTCTGTTAAGTCATACATCTGCATTTTAAAAGAAATGCTTAATGTGTGGGATTCTAAATTGTTCTTAAAACTCTAGTGGAGGAAAGTGTCAAATTAATCTCACTTAAGTATGCTTTCCTGTTTTCTTGAGAATAGTTTTGCTGGCCTCTCTTGATAGGAAGAAAGCTGTGGTAATGAGCTGCTGCATTTGCATACTGTCTTGAATATGCAAAAAGACATGGAACTGTAATTCCTTGCTCTTTTGATACATTTCTATCAGGAGAACTCTTAGAGTACAAATAAGTACAGTGCTGCCATAATACTTTGCAAGATATTTGAGATTTAGTGTCTTGTGTTTGTGCTGTTCCATATTTGAAAGTTTTGTTGCCAGAGCTGTTGTTACAGATATCAGGTACATTCTCCATGCAGACGTGCTATTTTGTCTTTCAAAACCACAACTTTTTAATACTTCTGAATTATCTTCTTGAAGTATGTGTTGTTATCCCTGGGCATTAAGACTGTAGATAATGGCTCACTCTTCTGTGAGAGCCACTACTTAAAGGAGCTTGAAATATTTTCTGCTTAATATCTACCCATGTTCTATCTAGTTCCTTGATTTACAGTTTCTGTACTGGAAATAGATTGAGTATGTGAATGTTGATTGATTGTCTCTATTTATTTGAAAGCCATGTTTATAGGGAAGGCTGACAGGTTTCACTGAAGTGGTTACACTCGATTGACTTTTTGACTTACATGGAATCATAACTATTATCAATAGTGAAATATATTGTGGAAATACTGAAATACTGCTCTGAACTGATGGGACCAAGAGAATATCAAGCTTTGAATCATCAGTGGGGTTTCTGAGGGATGTACTACTTCACAGTAAAATGCCTAAATGTGATTACTTGGTTGTTTTTTCTCTCTTTAATCTCCTAAGATCTCACTCAGGTGGGGGACTTTCACCTTCCATGACTGAAGAGGTACTGAAAGGGAGAGAGCCTTTCACAGGTTCCTGAGTTAGTGAGCACTACTTGTGTACATACATGTTGTTTTCAGTGCATGAGATAAGTGTTCCAGGGGAATGATTTACTGGATGTTGTCTAGTGTAACCACTTGTTCTTTGATTCAGAAATGCAGGGGATTTATATTGGTGGGGGAAAAAAAAGTTTTTATTCTTAGAGATATTGATTATTGATTGCTGGAATTGGATTTTGTATTTTCCTTTGCTGAAAAACTACCTTTTGTGAAGCTGCACAAATCACTAAAGATGCTTTTTTTACAATGTTTCTCTGACTGTGTAAATCTTTATGTGGGATTGTTCGTTTTTTTTGTTCATTTGGGTTTTTGGAGTGTTTTTGCTGTTTGGGGGATTTTTTTTTCTTTTTTGCAGAGGTGCTGAGTGTTGTCTGCTGTGGCAAAAGCCTGTAGAGACTGTGTTCACTTTGGGGATGCAAAGTTTTATAAAATGCAGAATGCTCTGAAAAAAATTACACCAGAAACACCTTAAGTTTGGTACCTCAAATTAATGGAGACTTTTTGGCCTTAGTGTGTCAGCGCAGTTTCACTTCTTACCTGCATGGTAGACAACATATACCCTTCTCTCATCAAAAGAGTGACACTGAAAATAATTAACCTTGCTTCAGGAGTGAGTGCTTAATACTAAATGCTACAGGAAATCTGCCTGCAAAACTAAGAATTTTTGTACTCTGAGCTGGAACTTAAAGGTTTTCAGTAAATAATGCATACGGCCGTGTTCTGACCGGAGTGGGTAAAACCAGGTTGCTGTGCCTTGGGTGAGCCTGTCAAATGGAATGCTCAATGAAGTGTTGGCAGCAAAAGCAGTTCAGTAATTAAAGACTGTATCCTTAAGTGAACACACCAGAGGGCTCAAATGTGATTGCATGGGCAACCTTCATGCCAGCACTCCTCGACTCCTGAGAGCTTGGTTTTGAAACATTAATCTTCTGAGTACTGTCTCTTGAGTGCACATGTGGCAAAGGATTGTTCTGGGATTTTGGGTTGAATTTTATTAGTGGTTGGGTGTTTATAAGCAAATTAGGTGCCATGCTTTCGGTCCAGCACTTAACAGGGAGAAAATAGCAGTTGCCCTCATCTAGGTAACCCCAGAGCTGTTGTGAAATGTGCTCATGGCTTTAGAGGAGGTTGATCACAGAGGCTGGCACTGAGCCCTGACACCCAAATCTGTGCTTTAATTAAATGATCTCTCATCCTTTCTTCCTAGGGAAATCCAGCAAAATCAGTACCACTTTGAGCAAGTGAGATTATTTAAAAATGACTGCACTTGGCAGGTAACTATAAAAACACTTGACTGCTGGCCCTGTTGTTCACAGTGTATTCAAGGTGCAGAGTACTAGAATATGGATGTAACCATCTGCTTGAATCACTCTGCTATAGGAAATTCCTCTGATAATTAAGTTAGAAATTAGAATCTAAGATGACAGAAAAAACATTGCAAAACCCCTGGTGTTGCTTCAATAGGATCCCAGTACTAAACTGGTGAAGTTGGTTGATAAAGACCATGCTTGCCTTAAGATGCTTTGGGTGCCAGAGTTTGGAAATTATGTCTAGGAATTTTGATACAAACCAGATTTTTTCAGTCTGCACAAGGAGTTTGCTGCCTCAGTAATCTCAATCTGCAGTTGTTTAGTTTTTCAGTTAGTCATAATAATGCAAAACAGCAAACATCATGAGCTGCTGAGCTGCCTCTGGTCTGCTGGCACCAAATCTCATGTGTTTGGGCAGCAAGCGGGTACCCAACCCCGAAAAGGCAATAACCAGCTTGAACAGGCAGAAAAATCAGTCCTTAAGCTATTAGGGCTGAACCCCAGCCCCATATGGGCACTCTGGCAGAGCCAAGCTGCATTGGGAAAAGTGAGGAAGCATGCAGGCATATGGAGAATTTGAAAGGTGACAAGGTGCCCCACAGGGTGAGCAGAACAGACATTGTGGGGCTCCCCAAGGGGACACAGTCCCACTGTGGGCTAGGGAGACACTCAGCAGGACTGGGGTGGCAGCTGAGCTCCAGTGGTCACCAGCGCTGCAGTGACCCGAGGCTGGGCCAGCAGCTGGGTCTGTGGGGTGGCCTCAGCTGGGAAAGTGACCAAGTGCAGGTGTGGCTGTGGTGTTGCTCAGGCCAGAGTTGAGTGCCAGAGCTCTGAAGCAAGGTGGAGAGCTCTGGTCAAGGCTTGTTCCTACTTTTGGGGTCACATACCTGTGCCGTGTTGGCTGCAGGCAGCCCAGCTGTGGCAGAGCCCTTGAGCTCTGGCTGCCCCAGGTGGCTCCTGGTGGCCCTCAGCCAGAGGCAGAGTACTCCTGCAGGAGTGGACCCAGCTGTGTTTGGCTTCAGTGTGATGCTCACAACAGTATTCCTGTTGGTTTAGAATAGATAGAGACGTCACTCTTTTCTAATCAGTGAAGGATTGCTTTGGTTTTGTGCGATTATTTTGCTCAAACCTGGTTTCTTATGAGGACAAGGCATCATGCTGAGTGCCTGTGGTGTTTTTTCTCACACTGATGACTTCTGACCTTCTCTCCATTTTCGTCTTAAGCTGATGGGTATGGAGAGGTGTCAGTTGTGATGATAAGAGGGGAATGGGGGGAAGCAGCCAGGAAAAGAAGAGAAACTTTACACCTACTTCTGAAGCCTCCACCTTTTGCCACCATAAGGGATCAGGCAGAATACTCTGTTGGTGTCTGTGAGAATCTTCAGTATTTTCTTCTCTCTCTCTTTTCTTTTTTTTTTTTTTTAATCCAGGGGCCTCAGTGATTATCAGGTTATCACCTGCAGACAAACGCTGTTTTAGGGACTGGGCTTCTTAGCTTTGGTGTTCGTGGTGCTGCTTTCCCCCCCCCCCCAAAATAGCCAAGATATCTTACATAATTTTGATGATTATTTCCTACTGCCTTTTCTTCCCCTCAGATTTATTGTAATTAACAGCAAACATTGAGAAGTTAAAATGTGAGCTAAAGCCAATATGGCTAAAGCCAAATAAATGTGACCAATTCCTTATGAAATATTGATGTTTTTAGGAGTGGCTCATGACAGGCCAGAATTCAGGATTCATCTTATTTTTTGTCTTTACTATTAGAAAAACAGAATATTCCTGCTCTAGTTCCCTTTGAGATTAGTTTTTCTTTCCAAAGTAGTAGTATTTTAGACATAAAAGATAAGGAAATATTGCAAGTGGCCATGCTGTCTATATGTTTGGTCAGGTTTCATTGCTTTATTGCTGGGTTTATTTTGATTTTTTTTTTTCCCCTAATCTTAAGGCTATGGAATAGTGTGATGTGATGTAGTGACCAAAAGCACTTCATTAGGAAATCCCATTGAGGAGTCTCTGTTACACTTCTGCCCTCAGTCATTTACATTCTCTTTGTTAAAATATCACAGAGCTACTTCTGAAATGGAGACAGTTGCTTTGGCAGGTGGCTCTCCTTAAAATGTACTGTAAGCCCAACATAAATTCACTGGGAGCAATTCATATGTCTTTGTCACTTTCCCTGGGACATATGTTTCCATGGGCTTTTAAAACAAAAAACTGAGTTGACTCCTGTCAAAGAAGTTTATATTTTTTCTGTGCACATGGTCTGAAATTTCATGTTCTGCTTCTAAAAACTCTCTTATAAAGACGGTAATTCTATTTAAAAAATAAAATCTATCTGTGTTTACTTTCAAATGAGCAGTTATGGCCATTTTGTGTGCACTCCATGTGGCTTCTGAATACTGCTTTAACAATGTGGCTGACTCTCATGAAGCAACGGAGAAAAGCCTGAGCTCCTGTGCCTGTTCAGCTATCAGGGTGGAGGCAGTAGTATTTTGCACTGCCAAAACTATTTTGGGATCAAAAGCTCTGGGGCTTGTTTTCCATTGCTCATCTTTTGTCTTGATCCATCCACGATACTCAGTTTGAATAGAGATGAATTTCACATCCTGCCTTTAAAAATATGCACTTCTTTTAAACCACTAAGAGCATGAAGCTCACAGGGTTGTCTAAGGTTGGTTTTACATAAAATGTGTGCAATCTCACACGTTATATCATGACAGCTGGTGTGTGATAATGATGTTAAATAGGGACATTCTTTAAAAATAATGGTGTTTCCTCTTCTCTGCCCAGAATATTGACTGTTATGACATAAATCTTAAGTGTGTCTTTATGAAGATGAAAGGAAGTAGGTGTTGGTACATCCCTCATGTCAGGAAATCTAACTGAAGTAAGGTAGGGTAATCAAAAAATACTTACATGTGAAAATATATTTTAATACACTTACAAGGTGCCTCTTAGAAAGCAACTGAATTGTGGCCTGTAAGATTGCAACAAAAAACTGAAATAAGAAGAGTACTGCAGGAAATAGAATTTATTAATTCAGTCATGCAGTTGCATATGTTTCCAAAATAGGAAATATTTTAAAAAAATACATATGTGTAAGTTTCACTGAAATTTACATATATGTTATACACTGATCCATAAGGTTACTTTTAACTGGTGGGAAGATTTACAAACCTGGCATTCTGGAGTACTGTGTCCATCTCTGGGACCCCCAGCATAAGAAGGACATGGACCTACCTGCTGGAGTGAGTTTTCCCAGGGATTCTGCCCCTCTGCTCTGTGCTTGTGAGACTCCATCTGAAGTGCTATGTCCAGCTCTGGGGCCCTCAATGTAAGGACATGGACCTGGAGTGAGTGCAGACAAGAAGCATGAAGATGATCAGAGGACTGAAGTACCTCTCTTATGAAGACAGGCTGAGAGAATTGGGGTTTTTCAGCCTGGAGAAGAAAAGGTCCCAGGGAGACCCTATTGCAGCCTTCCAGTACTTTTGGGGGACTTATAAGAAAAACAAAGTCAAATTTTTTAACAGAACCTCTTGTTAGAGGATAAGGGAGAATGGTTTTAAACTATTAGACTAGATGTAAGGAAATTTTTTATGATGAGGGTGGTGAGGCATTGGAACAGGTTGCCTGGAAAAGCTGTGGATGCGCCATCCCTGCATGTGTTCAAGGCCAGGTTGGATGGGCTTTTAAGCAACCTGGTGTGGTAGAAAGTGTCCCTGCTCCTTGCAGGGGGTTGGAACAAGAGGATCTTTAAGGTCTATTCTAACCCAAACCATTCTATGGTTCAGTGATTCAGTGGTTCAATGAATTGCTCTGATAGCAATTGATACTTGATTTGCATACAAGTGTAGAAGTTCAAGGTGATTCCTTGCACCTTGAGTATAGTGTGTTCTTTCCATGCTTTGGGAGGACAGAAATACAGTTTGTTTGTTCTCCCTTTCTTTAGTTCTGGGCAACTGGTACAGGCAGGGAAAGGAAAGAAAAAGGGACTCCTTCAGTGCCCTTAAAGCACCTGCTGTTGTCCTGGCTCATGCACTTTGCATTTGCACACTCACCTGCAGTGCCCTGGAAGGAGGAAATGTGGACATGATCTCACTCTTAGCACCTTCTGGTTTTCTGTACACAGCTCTAACAGTTATTGGGGTAAAAAAAGTGGTGGGAGGGAGGAATCCACTGTGGCTCTGAACTGATCGTGGAATCTTTCCTTCTGTCAATTTTTTTGTAACCCAATTAGAAAGCATTTCCTTTTTAAACTGCCACACTTTCTACTTCTCTGGCTGAATATATAATGTACGAAAGTGGTTTGCTAATGTACTTTTGCTTTGAGGGGGCCTGACTCCTTGCCACCATTATTTATGAAATGGAGTCTTCCTAAGCAAGGATTTTCACTGAAATCTGTGCATAAAAGAGGCAGGAGACTGATTATTACATATAATTTCCATAAAGCTGAAAATAAAAAATAGAAAATGAGCATTAGGGTCAACTTCTTGTCTCAGTCACTCTTGGCCATTGGTGGCTTTTTTCCCTCCCAAGAAGGAGAAGACTTGGAGGGGAACAGAATGTGTTATTTGGTAGACATATATTTGTCTGGGGTTTCTTTTTTTTTCTTTTATCCTCTTACAGTTTGTAGCATCTGCCTGACTTACTTTAAGAAAAGACTTCTCATGCAGAGAATGTGGCTTACTTCGGTGTGAGTAGTGTGAAGGAGGACACAGTAAACTTGAAAATGGCTGCAAAGGCTCCTAAGTGAAAAGATAGTGCAGTGTACTGTGAAAAATGCTTCTCATTGCTCAGAGTCCTTCTCTTCAACTGTAGAGGGATGGAATGCAGGAAAATAGAGATAGTGATGAAGGTAATCTTACCCCTAAGGAGTTAAGAGTGCACTAATTACCAAGAATTAGGAACAGGCCTGCCCTTAATAAGCCACAGCTATAGCCAGTTAAGATGGGTGTCATAAGAGAGTGGGCTGGCTGGTTGAAAAGTTAGTTAGAGCTGGAGTTTGTTGGGTGTGCTGTGAGGATGAAGGGGTCCGTGCTGTGAGGAGCTGCCTATGAGAAATCACAGAGAAAGTATGGAAGCTTTACAATATGATAACAACATTAAACCAGTGTTGTGGTGGAAAAATTGGTGAATGCCACTGATTTGTTTGATTATTAAAATACTTACTTTAGTTCACCTATAATTCTATTTCATTTTTTTCTCATGGTGGTGGTAATTTAATTCTGTGTAAAGTAATTACAGGCCCAGGATATAAAATTATCCTTTAAATTTAGCTGTTGCTAATGGTGCTCTGTACAGCTACCTGAGTCCCCAGGCTGATTTCTGTCCTTGGTCCTGTCTCATCTCGCCCCGTTTCTGAAACATCTACTCTGTGTCAACTCACGAGTGATATCATTGTCTTAGTAATAGCTTTCCTAATTTGATTATTTCAGATGACAAACTGTTAGTATGCCAAATGTAATTATAAGAGCCAGAGTCTTAGAACCCTACACTCCTGAAACAGATGTAACCAAATTCATTGGCCTGCTGGATGAGGGAAGAGAGACCCTGGCTCAGGGTTGGGGTTGCAGAAGAAGATCTGAATAGCTGTGGCATGTGAAATTTAAGGCTAGCACAACAAAACAAGTTTATGCTATGAAGCTCAGAGAAGAGTTATGTTGCTGGGGTTGATACAAATTAAAAGGGTTTGTGGGTCCTATGGGGCTACTGGAAAGGTGTTCACAGGGTAGAAACTAAACTACACAGGGTAGTTGTCAAGTGAGGAGTAGCTCTTATTCAAACAGGTTATGTTTCTGGATCTTCTTTGCGAAGTGACCTTTATGAAGAAAATAAATACAAGAATTGTGGTCTGGGCCTGTGGGTGTGGATGTTGTGCAGCTTATCCCCTTGGCTGACCAGTGACATTCATATCCCTGCATATGGTAGAAGGCTTCTGTGACAGCAGGATGAGCCTCAAAGTGTGCATGTGGAGATGGAAAACAGAAGAGGAGATGCTGGGTCTATATTCCCTTTAGGATTTTCATCCTGCATTGCATTTTTAAGTGGTGCTTGTTTCTATGCTTTTTAGAACGGTTGATAACTAATTTTTTCCCCTTTCCTCAGCTGAAGCAGTGGTTAGCAGCATGCTGCCTGTGAGGTCTGTTTGGGATGTCTGGAAGCACTCTTAGCCAGGGCTTAGGAACCTGAGGTCATTTGGAACAATTTCCACTTTGTGCCTCAAAGATGCTTGCCAGAGGCATGTCTTTATGGAGCAGCCACTTAAGGTGCACATCACTTGAACTGCAGTCCTTCCCTTGTACCTAAGACTTGATCAAACCACTGCTTTTGTAGATCTCCATGAAATGTTGAGGATTTGAGCAAAGTTATAGATACCTGCTTCTTGGGGCCAGGGAGCAAAACAAGAGGGTGAGAGAGCTGCTGCAGAGCAGTTTCTACTCAGATTTGATTAGAGGAAGTGAATGGCTGTTGACCCCAATCTGAATTGGGAGACAGGGCACTGCTGTATTTGTTCAGGGTCAACCTTTGAATGAAAAGGCTTCTCCCTCCCTGCCTTGAAGACCATTAGCAAGACTGAAACTATTCACACAAGACTTGATAAAGGGAAAGCCTTTCAGAGGCTCATCTCTTAACAAACACTAGAGGCTGATGCTTAAGAATGATACTTTTTACAGCCATCTTCGTGAGCCTCTACTCCAGTGTGGAGCTGAGGAGCCTTAGGAAGGGAGCAGTGAAGGTAGGTCAAAACAGATATTTGGATTTTTAGGGCAGCTGGCTTTAGATGACAATCTCTTCTTTTGGTATTTACAACGTTGCAAGTTAGTATTTGAAGAAATATTAGCTTTGTTAGGTACCGGTGCTTTGTTGAATAATAATTTCTGCCACCTTGGTAAGTTTATTCATAGCTTAAAGCTAAGTTATGCATTTATTATTATAGCATGAAAAATGAATTTTAAATATAACAAGCAGCTTGCTTGACTGTGCTATTCTTCACATCTGCACTTTGCAAGTGGCAGAAAAGCACAGGCTTTGACCTTTCTCTTTTCTTGTCTCAAGAAGGTGCTGAAATCCCTGCATTTTTAGTAAAGCATATTGATGTATTCTGTGTACAATTGTTGCATACACTATGGGTATCTTTATGTTCTTTTTCTTACTTTGTATCTTCCTTTTTACTGTCCTTTCATATCCTCTGCTTCAAAAAGTCCCTGGAAGCTTTCACGTGTGCAGATTGCTGTCAGGACTGGGGTTTGCTTTTTAGTTTACCTCTTCTCACACTAGTATGCCTATTTTTCTAACAGCCTATATTTCCCCACTTCTGTTCCCTTTCCTTACAGAGATAAGACAAATATCCCCAAATTCCTCAGTATCTCTGCAGATCCAGGAATGACTGAACATGATGCTGCTATGCTAAAAAGTATTGTAGGCTGCCATAAACTTATTCTGTATATATTTTTGTCTTGTCTTGCTAGCCAGGTTTGCTGCTTCAATGTTCTACAATTTAATCAAAATCTATGCTAGGTCTTTGTTATTTGTGTCATGGTAGTAGTTTGGTTCAGCCTGGATGTTAGAGTTCTTTGTGTAATTTGGCTTTTAAGTTCTTTCCACCCTTCCCAAAGCAGCTCTCTTTGGTTAAAAAAACCCCATCATAACAAAAAAAAAAAAAAAAAAACAACCCAAAAGCAAAACAAGCAAAAACTCACAATTAAACCCCAAACCAACTGCTAGCATCTCAACAATGTACTGTGCAAATTCTGCTTGTCCTGAGAGGGAGGCAAGGCAGTGCAATGGACACAACTCACTTGCATTGCTCTCTCCACATCTCTAGATACAGGAGCAGTTGGGCTGAGAAAAGGGAGGAAGTTAAAAGAAAACAAGTAAAGAACTGTAGTATAACATGGCAATTTGAATGTAATTAGCTGATGTGGATGGTGCCAGAGCAGTGTAAAAGGTTGTAAAATAGCTTTAAAAGGGTTTAATCTGTGAATACAATGCTTTGTTACCCAAGTTTTATAGTTTTATCTTTACTTTGGGAAGACATCCTCTATGAGACTTGATTCTGCTGATGTAATTTAACTGCATTTCATGTAATCTGTTCTATTTCTGTCACATGTGATTTCAAAGCCAGTTTTCTACCATTTACTTGCTTAGCTACACCATGTTGGCAAACTGCAGGAGAAGCTGCATGCTGATTCTCTTGGGGTTCTATGTAGGCATGTCAACTGAAGTTTGGAAAATCTGCTTATCTGGAGTGTGTGTTTGGTCTTTAGCCAAAAATGCCCAGACAATTCTTCAGGAGTGACCTGATACTGTAGGGACTTTTTTTTTTTTTTTTTTGGTTTTGTTTTCGAATTTCAACTGTTGCTTGTTTTTTTTGCCTACACTGAGTACTACTAAAAAAAGCTAAGGGGTGCAGCTCTCAACTCTTACAAATTGCATATTCAAATTAGAAAGATTTAAAGATTTTAGATGGTTGCAGGTTTAATGGTGATACTGAAAATACATTGCCTTTTTGACTTCTTGTTGTTAAACTATCACCCTTTCCAGCTGACAGAGATTTCTGAAACTGAGTAAATGCTTATTGTAAGCCTTGGAAATATAGTCCTCCATGTTAAATATTTTGAAAACATTTAGCCAGAAATAGAAAACCTGAAAATACTAATTTCGTGTGATATTTCCAGTGTGATACAATCCTTTTAATGTATTTCCTGTAACATTATTAGATGGTCCTGCTATTGTTTATATGTGTGTGAAATTAAAATTCTGCAGGTTTTTATACAGTATTAGTTTATCACAATGTATCCTTAATGCAATTTTAGTAGGTTTTTGCTCAGCCTGAGGGCTTTAGTCTGCCCCAAATACATTATTCTATTTTACTTTTTTCCATATTTTCTGTCTTATTTTTCTATTTTTATCTTCCATTGTTTATTTTAGAATATTCCTTCTGTTGCTTTTCTGTTTGGAGTGTCTATTTCCTCTCACCATAAAGACAATTGCAGACAGTTCTTTGATATCAAGACTGGCCTTGAGGACATACTTATAATTGAAGGAAACATTGGCAAGTCAGCTTCTGGGCCTCCCCTTCCACCTCTTAAACTGTCCCAGTCTCCCACTGCTCTCTGTGATTCCTATGATGCCCATGGTGCCTCTTCCTTCAACTTGGAGCAGCATGAACCTTGTGTGGAAGGGGTTGGGGAATTGTGCCTGACACAGAGCACTTTAACCAACTTTCCTCTGCCTTCCCTGGGAGCCAGAGCTGCCTGGTGCTGGTGCTCTGTGCCTCATAGCAAAGGCAGGGTGATGCCTAGGAGGAGGAATGCCATCATTTGTGTACTTTGAGATGTTCTGCAAAGAAAGCTTTGCTGTGCAGTAGCCTCTCTGTTTCAAGTCCACAGCGTGGCTGTTCCTTGTGTAACTTTGTGCAGGGAAGCTGGACGGGAGCTGGAAGAGGCTGGGCTGTACTTGGGGAGGAGGTGTCTCTGCTTGCACAACTCCTTCTGTAATGCTAGACCTCTCTCTTGCCAAATGCAGGAATCTGCATGGCGCTGCTCTGCTCCAGAATGTGATGTGAGGATGGGATTCATTGGTTTCACTGCTCTCAGAGCATTGAAGAATTGAGAGTAAGGGAGTCTAACAGAAAGACTACTTACTCTCACCAGCCTTTTTACCATAGATGTTCTATGAAGGGCCAGCCTCTGCAATTTTTCCCATGTCATCTTCACCTCCTTTTTTTTTTTCTTTGCTTTATTGATAATATTTCTGAAAAACCTCAGCTTGTGCAAAAGGGAATATATAGTGTGACAGAACTACCAAATAGAAAAGGAATAACTTTCTCCACCTCCCATGCGTCACTGTTTTTGAAGTGGTAATAGCAGCTTTTCCTGGAACATAAAGAGGAAGAGCTGGCAGGGACATGAGGCTCTGTCAGAATCCTGGCAGGAATTAAGCAGGCTTCCTTAGTTCTTGTATTTTTGTGTTCTCTTCAAGTGTACTTTCCATGGACCCAGCAAAAAACTGCACCGATCTCACTGGGCATTAGTTATTGGTAAGAGAGAATTATTTGCATTAGCTATTGGTAAAGTAATTTGAGAACCTTTGGGAAAATATGTTATTTTCATACCTTTATTTATGTATTTATGCTATTGTAGTTACCTTTGAAAGAAAAGTTGTTGTGGTTTCACAACTTTTGAATAGGTTTTACTTCTGTGGGAATACCATTATGAGAAATTTAGCAAATGGACAGAGGATTGCAGAAGTGGTTTAAAATACAGTGCACAG
Source organism: Peucedramus taeniatus (assembly GCA_013400575.1). NCBI lineage: Eukaryota > Metazoa > Chordata > Aves > Passeriformes > Fringillidae > Peucedramus > Peucedramus taeniatus. Next base: position 109,641 of record WBNO01007150.1, on the reverse strand, counting down.
ACATTGCTCCTCTCTCCCCTGAAACTATTTCAAGCTGTACATTAGTCTTTGGGTTCAGTTCTCTGGCTTAATATCTGATATAATAAAGTAGGCTGAAAAAAATCCTTAAACATATAGAGTCCATTTTTGCAAAGTTGTTTAGTACAGTGTGGTTCTTGCCACTTAGTATCTTGAAAGGCGCTGAGTAAGTTGGGTAATCGACTTGACATTCATGGATATTGGATGACCCTCCCTTGGGGAGCAGGGAAGTTTTCATAATTGACCTTTGGATAATCTGATGACATTGTCTTAAGATAAAAAAGAAAAATACATGGTCAGGTGGAATTGGTCTTGCCATGTCATTTAAACTTCAGTGATGAAAATCCATTAAACACCAATCTGTTATATTTTTGGCTTTCTGAATAATCCATCTGTTCACTTATGTTGAACTGTATCTACTAAAGATGTGACCAAAATCTGATTTTGATTTCTTTGCTGTAATGTCTTGTGGTGTAAGAGCACTCTCAGGTGGCTTTTGGGTCCCACACACTTGCAAGGTGACGAGTGGATTGGATTGCCCTGTCCAGTCTTTCTTGCACTATCCAAGGATAAGTGGATCTTTTGGTGTGTGATGGAGCCAGGCCAGTTGGATGAGACATTAGGTTAAAGCTTGGGGCATTTTGGATGCATTGGCATGAAGAAATTTAGTATCTGGGTTACAGTAGCCTTTGGCTGTAATATTTAGTTGATGCTACTGTAAGAAAAATACTCCCTTTCCAATTTTTCTTTAATTTCCCCTGCGATGGAAAATCTGTCCTGAGCTGATTTTAGCATTACATGGAGGTAGAGATTCATAGTGGTTTGCAGTTATCACTGTGCCATAGAGTGATAAGGTTGCTTTCAAGCATCTGTAATGGAAATATTGATGTTTTCCATTCCTGTAGGTAGAGTTCATGCGTAAAATGAATGTTGAGCTTTTACGCGTGCATAGTAATCACCCCTCCCAGGAATGTATACCAGTGCCTATAATGTGGCACAAGTTGATGCTTTAGATGAGTTTGTGATGTAAAGAGCTATTTTGTTATTTATTGCCTAAGAGATCACACATATATACATTTCAAAGACTGTAATGTTATACTCTTATTTTAAGGTTAGTAGAGTAATTGAAACATGAGGCAATAAAATAAAATCTGAGCCCAGCACGCTGCCTCTTGCAACAAGATGGTGTTCGGTTGCTGAATGTGTTTTTTCCCCAGACAGGGAGTGCATCTGCAGATTCTGCAGGGCCCATTTGTTTCAGCCTGAGCACAGTCCTCTGTTGACACTTGCTGTGAAATACCATAGCCTGGTTCACCTTCTGTGCTGCCGAGTTCTTGTAGCTTTATCTTCTTCGTTTATTCATTATTAAACGCATGCTTTCTGCTTGACAAGTGCTATAAAATCCCTTTCACTGTGGCTTAACCCAAGAACCTCTGCTGAGAGCCTAGAAGGGTTATAAATTTTTTTTAATGCAAATATATGCATTCTTACTTTCTGCTGAAGTGCTCTTCAGACCAGACTCCTTGACAGGGTGGTAGATACTCCCTGTCCTTCTCTTTAAGTCCTGTAGTCATGAAAAGATAAATGCTAGAAATTTCCAGATTCCTACTGGAAACAGAAACAAGAATATCTCGTGTGACGGAAAAAATGTTTCTAGAGGTCTGATAGTATATTAGCTCTATAGGAAAATTAATGTTCATACTGTGTAGTTTGTGTGCTGTTACTACATTCTTCTGTATTGACGTAGCTGGTATGCAGCCCCCATTAAGGACACAGGGCATAACACTGAAAGGTATGCTTTTCTAACATGGGCCACAAGAGTTCTAGATTTCTGAAGCTGTACTTTTAAATTAACTGAGTGTAGACATGCAGTGTTGAAGTTTTCTAGGTTATTTGAAGTTTTATGATTGAGAGCAACAGACAAATGAGGGCTTTGAGTTTCCTTCCTAAGCTGTATCTTACGTAAGCACTGTATTGTCTTTCAGTTCTTATTAGGTGTGTTCTGACTTGTTTTTATTGCATTATATTTTATTTATCCTTTCTTAGATGAGCATTCCAGTATTTGGGAGCTATAGACATACCTGATATTAGTCCAGGACACCAGGTTTTCTTCCAAAGGGAGAACAATTCCATGAAGTGCTCTTGGTCTTGATAAGAAGTTATCTTTCCAGATACAGTCCTCTTTCTTCTGATTCTTCTCAGAAAGTATAGGCATGGCAGATTTTTTAGCTCAGTCTTCACCTGTGTGTATTTACTTGTTTGCTTTGAAAATAGTCAGTTTAGGACTGTAAGATTCTTTTTGTGTCTGATTCATCTCTTGAGTCAAGAGAGGTAGCCTCAGGATTTCTCCTGCAGTTGGATGTAACACCAGCAGTGACCAGCAGTTTTGCTATCCGAGATAACCAGCATTGGAAGAACTGACTCTTCCCCTAGAAAAGAACAACGAAGCAGATGGGAGACTGTCTGAAGGATATTTGAAAGCAAGGCCAGGAAGAATGAGATCAAGGCCAGAGGAATTACTCAGACTGCTGAGTGAGCCTTCTTTTTGCTCTCTGTACTTGAGAAACCACAGCTGTGAACCTTGTCCTCCTCCGTGCAGCAGAAGACCTGTAAGCAAAGGCACAAGTGTGTTTTGTTTTTTTTTTTTTTAGAGCACAGGTCAATTAGGGTTTATCTAACTAGGTGAAAAGAAGCTGAGAAGAAAGTGAAGGAGGCTTTTGGGAACTCATTCTACGTTCAGAGTGTTTTTGAAGACCATTATTGGTGAGTGAAGAAGTCCAAGAAATTGAACCTTCCCACACTTCAGACTTGTGGGTTTTGTCTAGTCTCAATTGTGATCATCTTAGCAGTCCCATGGCTTCACTCTTACCTGGCCAAGGAGCAGCTGTACATCTGCTCCAAGCCCTACAGCTGCTGAAATAGTTGTCAGGTAGCCAAGAGCATGGCAGGTGGTGTGCAAGGCTCTCAAAATGCTGGCTGGCTACCAGAAGCCAGTTCTTCCTGACTCACAGGCTCTTGATCTCCCACTCAGTGTTGAAATGGTAGGGCAGTTCCCTTTGGGTCATAGCATCTCCTCAGAGGAGAGATGCTGGGTTCCAGGATTGGTGTGCTGCTGGTGGTCATGGCCCTTGATAACCTGGAGTCAGTATTGGCTTGGTTTAGCTCCAGTTGTACCACTACCCCTTTTTGCGAAGGAGTGCTGGTTCGGCGCCAAAAGTGTGGGTATTAGGTGAATGCTCTTCTTTTCAGTAACACTGGATCTGCTGAAATGCTTAAATTTCCAAGGCATAAGGTCAAAATTTCCTTTCTTTTTAGAGCCTCAAAAAGTGTGGAAGTTACGGCATCACTAATAGGAGCCAAGTATGTCATCTGCAATGAATGAGTAATTGGATAAATTTGTATCCTTACCTCCTCCGTGTGGTCATGTGTTTACAAAAGTGCCATGGTGTTTGTTTTTAGGTGGATTTAACACCATTCCTTGAAAATCTCAGGCACATGTGCAGAGCTCTTTCAGCACTCGCTGTTCAGAGGCTTGAGTCTGCCTTACTGGGTATTTGTTTGAATGTTTTTTCCACACCCAAACTTGCAGATGCTAGAAGCATTTCTGTTGTGAATATTTATGTTTGTCTTCTGTGAATACTCATGGGGCAAAGCTCCACTATCATTTCTGTGGGTGCTTTTTCAGTAAACTTTTACTTCTCAAACATTTTTGGAAGGAGTGAGCACTAGTGTGAGAACATTAACCTACAGATGCTGGTGCTTGCTGAGAACAGTGTGTGGTTGTTGGCTTAGCCTTGCCCTCTAAAAACAATGCTTTACTGAGGTATTCACTGCTTTTGTTCTTTCTGCCTTTTGTAATTTTTTTGAGAATGGTTGTGAATAAATATAAACTTGAAAATAATCTCCTGCCCACACCCTTTTTTTTTTTTTTTTCCTTTTTGGCGCTTCTGGTATCTGACAAGATAACATTGTATCAGAGTCCAAAAGGATGGCATTAACTCTGAATTGCACTGCATTTTAGCTGCTGTGTTTATTGGTGAAGAGTTAGAAAGTTGGGATCTGGCAGCTTCTAGTGACAGAAAGCCAGAAGGAAAATCTGTTACTTCAGGTCCTGTTGACAGTCATGTCTGCTGCCACGCTCATTTCTTTAGATTAGCTGGTAATAAAAATCTGAACAGCAGCTCAAAGTAGTGTATTGACAACTGAGTGAATGTTAAGTATGATTATTTAATAGCATTAAATACTGAGGTGCAGATGTATAAAAACTTATAGGCAGCAGCCTCCAGTAATTGAGTGGATCTGTCACCTATTACAGCCATCACATAAATCATCTTACACCCATTCATGCTGAGTCTGTACCTTGGGCCCCAGATCAAGACAAATCAAATCAATTTCGTTTACTTTTCCCCACCAAATTAAAATGGTGATTATTTGCATGGAGTGAGGGGTATAGTTTAATGACAGGAGGATAAGGTCTTGAATCCTGGACTTAAAATATGTCAGGTTTCAGCAGCTGTCTGTTTTCATAAGAAGGCAGGCCCATTTTGGAAAGGTGCCCTTCTGGAAAGGCTCCCTTTTGCAGCTGGGAAAACACACATTGAGCAAAAATATGGTCTGAGTTGGGCTTAACAAACCCAACTAAATATTTAAAAAAAAATTGTTTTCTTTCAACATCTTGTCTATCTTCTGATTATTTAAGTCATTGCAGTGTAGTTCTGATGCTTTCCAGTTTGTGCTTTCCAGTGAATTCCATGTGACAAGCTCTCCTGGACAAGTGTTTTCTTTGCAGGGCAAGTTATTGTCCTTGAACACTAATAAGCTGTGGTATACTGGGAACTTTGAGGCAAACATAGCCACTGATTAGACAAATAAATAATAATCTGTAGTTTAAAAACTTCACTCTTACACTGATATAGGCTACCCTTCTGCTTCCAAAATGCTTATTTTTATGAGATAGATATATTTTGCTTGCACACTATAGCAAACTATTGCAATATATTATCAAGGGAAAACCTACCAGAAGGGAATTGTCTCTGACTCTAGATAATATCATCTGTAACTGAGATGTAAAGCTCTTCTCTGAAGGAAAACCCTATGCAGGCAGATTTATTGTAAATAGGGAAAAACATATCATGAGGCAGAAAAAGTATTTAACAGATTTAATGAATACATAGTATGCAAAGGCATGAGAAAATATTTACAGAATTGCAGGTCTGCTAATTTTTCAAATGACCTTGAAAATACTCAAGTGCAGCTCTTCTTGTTAATGTGAAAGGATGCTGCTTAGGAAAATATGGGTCACTTAGGTGGTGGGTCAGATCCTTGCAACTAAAAGTCTTGAAGATAGTGGCTGGTGACATTAGTATCTGGTTTGATGGAGTTGTGTAGAGAGATAGACTTTAGGAAGGTGTGCTAGGATTTGGAAACCATACCTAAATATTTATCTGGCTTTGATTGATGAGGCTAAAAAGCAGATATCTTTGCTAAGAAGCTAGCTTGAAAACAATGTTGCAGCTTTTAAAGAAGAGCTGTTGCTCTTCAGTAGTTAAATAGTGGATATAAGCGATATAAATTGCCAGAGAAACTGGAGGCTTTTAAACTTTTTAGGCTCAGTTTGATGTTGGGATTGATTCCTGTAATGCAAGAGGTCTAGGATAGAGACCACCTCTCTGTGTAGTTCAGTAGAAAGAAAAGACACTATTTACATGGTCAGGATGGCCTTTGCTGTGGAGGGAGAATGTTGAATGACCATGTCAAATGACAACAGTGAAAGACCACACTGAATGGTCTTCAGGTGATTAATTTCTTTGCACTTCTCAGCTGTCTGGGTGTGTAGTGAATAAACTGACTGACCTTGATTCTTTTTGATCTTGTAGAAAGAGATTGTCTAGTTAGGACTTGCCAGATGTAACACAGGATCAAATTTTGACTCACGCCGAAAACTTCCCTTATAAAGAGAGATATATGACATAATCCTTTCTCTAGAAGTTAACTAGTTTACATTTAGAAGGTCATTAGTGTTTAAAATGTATTTGAAAAATTTTCAAGTAACTTTGAGAAGTCATATACCATCAGAATTTTACTGCTAAGCTGAGTTAAACCAAATTCCCTGGGCTCTGTGATAGTTTTATTTTTTCAATGAAGGCAATGCTTCACTCAGTTTGTTTTCCTTTGTAGAGAAGTCCACTGAGCCCTTGAAAACTTGATACCACAGTTGTTAAGCTTCCTTCTCTGAAGAACTATTCCCTTTCTGCTTTTCATCTTCTGAGTGTTCTGTCCCTTCAAGCAAGGCATTACACTCAGGTTTATGTTCCTTTTGTTAAAGCATCTTTCCTTTGATAAAGCATTTTATGGAAATGTGGATAGTTGTATGATTGCTAAGGAGAGACCTAATATTTTTGGCACGCTTGGCTTTTGCAGCTTTTCTCTTACCTCTGTTTAAAAAAAAAACCACCACAGCTGATTTCTTTGTAATGCCCCATCCTTAATAGAGAGAGCAGCAACAACCCTATGGATGTTGTGAAAGAATAAACCCATAGCAATAACTTTAAACCTTCTCTCTACCCTAGAATTTCCTTTATCATTTATTATGCTAGCCATAGGCCAGAAACCAAGCTCTTTGTGGTGTGTTTCCATGTTTCCCTGGAGAAGAGGAGGGGAAAAGGCTTTCCAGGTAGAGATCTACTGCCCATTACCGTGGTCTGGTGTGTCTTCCTGAGTGAACTGCTGTGATGAGCAGAGTGACAGTCAGTGAGTAAGCTGAGCAGACTCGGGCTGCTGCAGGGCAGTTATACCTGTTAGTGCAGACAGAAGCCAGGTATCAAATCAAAGTGTGGTGTAATAGCTTGTTAGCTGTAGCTAGCGGGCTTCGTGGTGCCAAGAAGGAGAAAGATGGAAACGCTCAAATGCATTTCCTCCCTCCCCTTTCCTGTCTCTTGGATCTTTTATTGCAGTCAGTAATGGAAATCTGTGGTCTCAGTTTTGAATGAAGGGCTTACACTGTGCTAGTGTTAAGTACTTAATGAGCCTCATTTCTCAAAGATCTTGCAGTCTGCCTCAGTTAACCCAGCTGCTTTTTTTAGGAGTGCTTGTTTTGGCAGAGGCTTTTCTATGTGTATGAAGAATGCACAAATAAACCGTTGTGCAATTTGCAATTAAAAATGGGGTTATAGGGAATGGAAGGTTTTTAAACTAGGAGATCAGAGGCTGCAGAGCCAAGGAAAACAATTGCCCAGCATCACTCTGTAAATCCCAGTCTCAACCAGAGCTGTGTGTCTGCCTTGCCTGCTGAAGAGAATAGAAATGAGTCCATGCTGGGGAAGTCCTGCTGTGCTTGTAAGGATCAGGCCCCAGCAAAGGGAGAAGTAACTGAAGAGGCCAGGAACTCATTTGTGGCTTTTTTTTCTTTTCTCCTCCAAGGAATAAATGCAGCATGGCAAAATTCTGCAGAACATGTGCAGTGATAGTGGTTAGGATTATTGAGGTTAAAATGAATGACACTAGCAACTCGGGAAGTGTGTACTTTCAGAGGGTATTTGAAAGGATACAGATACGTAAATCTAGAGTGTATCCACAGCTGTGGAGTTGTTTCAATTCGTAGACATCAGTGGTTAGCCGTAAGAGTAGCTGTGCTGAGGTTTATCTTTATGCTAAACTCTGATTTCTGCATTGATTATGTTAGATTTAAGCAAGAGTAGTTTGGGCTGATGTAAATTTTATTTAGGATGGAAAGGGAAGGAGTGCTGTTGCCTGGGTAATTGCATCACATCAGCAGTTTCAGTGACAGCTTGGTATTGGCTAAAATTCTAATTATAAGTGTGGTTTTAAAAATGGACCTTTTTTTTTCTTCCTTTTGTTATAGGGGTCTTGAACAGCTGTCTCCTGGATGTGATGCTTTAAAAATCCTTTACCTTTTAGAAGTACCCACTACATCAAAGCAGGCATAGCTAAAAAGGTTAAAAATGTTAGCTGGGGTTACACAAACAATTGCCTGAATTGCTGGAGTTCCAATATCTGACATATATTTTACAGCTGGTGTTTGCCTGCTTGCCTGCTCTTAAGCTGTGACGAATCCTGGGTAACTCACCTGCTCTTGGGTGGTGGTCAGCTTGTCACATGTGCTGCCAAGCTGCTGAGATGTGATACCAACTGAGGAGAAAGCTCTGGACCCAGGTTCTTCAGATGGTATTTTAACTTTACATCTCTGTCTTAAATAAGAGACCACAGCTCAGTTCATCCCTGAAGGGGCAAGACAGAATCTGCTGCACATTTAGCTGGCTAAAAGCAAAGGGTTCGTTATTTTATGTAGTTGAGTAATTGAAGAACAACTCTGGAACAGGGGGCTGAACCCCCATCTGTGACTAGAGAAGGACCAAAGGAGTCACCTGGGCTTCAGCTTAGGCTAAATGCCTAAGTCTTTTAGATGGCTCACACTACACAAAATTATTTTTGCCTTGCTTCTTTGCACTTTGCTTTCACGTTTGTGGAGTGGAAGAGTGGCTTGGCTCTTCCTCGGGTAATTAACATCCTTCTTCCTGAATGGTGTATCCTGTTGGCATGCAGGGTGTTCTTACTGTGATGGGTTTCCACAAGTGTGTGGTACTTGGTTGTGTTGTTGATCTCTCCATCTGTGCTGCTGTGGCATGTAATTGTAGCTTCTGGTTGTCTTCTGAAGCCTGTTATGGTTTATGGGGTTGCCTGCTGTGGGCTGTGGCAGTGCATTTAGCAGATGTTTTGTGGCATCTGCTAGGCACCTTTTCTACCTCCTTGTGATCCTTAAAGTGTCCAGTGCTGCTGTTCCTCTCTGAGGAAAAGAAGCTGTTGGGAGAAATGTTCAGAGATGTTGTAGAGCAACCCTGAATGACTGTGGATTTGGTCAAGGGAAGGTTACTTAAGTTACCAGTCTCTGGAGTTACAAGGCTCTCCGCGACCATCCTGAATGGAGACCTTTGATACTATCCTGCTGCAGTAAATTTGGGAAATGCAGCAAGTGCTTTAGCAGTCCCCTTCTGTGGCCAGCATGGGTTCCTCTTCTGTGGTCCAGGCATGACCAGAGTCCCACCAAGTCCTGGAGGAAAGAGGTGTGCTTTTCCCTTTGAGATAAATGCCTCTCATCAGCTGTCTCCCAATGGCTTTGCTCTAACCATGACACCAGAAACTTTCCCTTTGTTTCTGAAAGCAGTTCTTCCAAAGACAAAATATCAGAATTACTTTAAATAAATTAATTTAAAAGACCAGAGGTAAATGCTCTTAAGTCAAAGATGTACAGAATAAAGTATTGTCTAATCCATCACCAAAACCCATCTAAACTACGTAGCAACCAGGGACTGTATCACAGGAGCAGTGAAAACAGTTCAGGAAATAACATAAGCTTGTCTTCTTCTCCTCACACAGGAATTTCTTGTTACAGTGCTGGTAACAGGCCTCTCAAAAAGCAGCCTCTGAATTGGTGACTTGCTTTGCTCTGATTTAATATTATCTTGGCAGTTTTTGAAAGTCCAGCTGTGAGTCTACTTTATTATATTAGCCAGGGGATCCTATTTTGTATTCACAGAATGTTTGCTTAAACACAATATCCTGGGAAGGGTAATAATCCATGGTAAGTATGATATAGCCTCTGAATGCCTTACTTCATGGAGCTCCTAGTGTTTCTCCCTTCCCCCAAGAACTCTTAATTATTTTTCTAGCCTCTTGATGCATTTCTATGTAAACACTTAGATGTATTTCTGTCTTTCCTCCCTTCTTTCCTGCTGCTGTTTGCTGCATTATGATGTCTGGTCTTAAATGTTTAAAGGTTTTTGGGGTGGGGCAATGTCTGTATTCAAGCAGGATAGTGGACTCTCACTTCTAAAACAGTTTGTAGGTGCTGCTCGAGTGGAGATAATAATGAAATGTGAACTGCTTGTGGTGCTGTTTGGCTTGTGATATAAAAAAGAGACAAGTTTAATGACTTGCTATTAAAATGGCCAAAGCAACTCACAGAAAACCTCCAAATGTCTGGAATCTAAAGCATTTTTCCTTGTACGAGCTTTTCTGGCTGATGTCATCAACAACAAAAAACATTCCTTGAGCTTTGCTGCTGCCTAAGGTGGCTGGTAGGCATGACACTGACAACCACAGTGTCACAGTCTTCTGGTGAACGGGGGCAACTGTGGATGTTTCAGATGATCAGTGTGTCTGGATAACGCTGCATTGTCTCTGCTAAGCCAAGTGAGCCAGGCTGTTATGAATGTGCATGTTGCCAAGGATGTTTAGGCTGATCACAGTGATGGGGAAGAACTGGAGAGAGTGTGTTGGTCCAGGGTTCTGCATACAGGGTACGAGAGGCATCTCAGCAAAGATAATTCTTTCTGTGACTGAACATGACCTACCAGGGTGCTGCATACAGAGGCCATTTATGTAGCTAGTGATTGTCTCTTCAAATAGGTGTGTGTTCCTATGGAATTACTAATAAGCAGCTTTGCAAAAGTTCTGTGTTATATATATGTGTCCAAGTCACAGAAAAAAAAATTAACATGGCATTAATAGGCTGCTAAGACTTTTTGTTTCTTTTCTTTTGCACCCAAGTGCCAGATGTCATTTTCTTTCTCAGCAGTTTTACATATGTCTCAAATACGTTGTCTCAGCAAATGATGTTCCAGTACCTTGTACCACTTTCCAGAGGATTTGGGTTAGAATCACCAGATATTGAAAAACCCCAAAATCCTTCAAACACCCCTGGGCCCTCTAAACCCTTGCTGAAAAAAGATCATACAGTGATTTACATGCAGGATTCTTGGCTACTTTTTCCTGGCCTCTGCCTTTACAGGACTGCAGTCCAATGGAGAAGCTGTTGCTTGTTTGCCTTCCTTTGTTTTGGAGAATGACTTTCCGAGAGTAGATTTGGAATGGCTGTACATTCCTTCTCTTGAAGCCTCCTAGGGTGATTTGATCTTTAGATGCCAATTTTAACTGTAAGAAAAAAGCATTTGTTGTCTTTCTCAGCATTTCTTGTCTCTCTTGCAGCTTGCACCTCTTAAAAACAATGCAAGCCCTGCCTGATGCAGTTTGGTAAAAATGGTAGCCAGTTCCAAACTGAAATAATGGCAAACTTTAATTCACCCTCCAAGTGTAACCGTACCTGAGAAAATTACCTCCATAGGAATGATTCCTGAGGTATGTCCCCTCAGTGTGCCTGCAGGTGTACCTGCCTCTTTGTGGTTATGGCAGGACAAGAGACAGTGGCTTTTATTTTAACTGCTTTGATTCCGTGGATGATGTGGAAGGTGAAAATGAGACCAAGAAACTTGCTCCTTCTGTCCTTAACTGCTGTTGCATGGCTCCTGTCTCCTGCCCCTGCTCTTCAGTGATGCTCTCTGAAGGGATGTGCTGGAGCTGCAGAGCACCAGGATGCTGCCAGGTCCCTGGGGAAAGAGCTGCCAGGTGAGCTGCAGCGCAAAAGCAGAACTGGAGGGAGCTTAGCTAAGCCTGCCTTGTGCTGTCACACACCAGGACTGCAGATTAACGTGGGGGCAAGAGGCCAGCCTGGCAAGCGTGGGGGAAACAGAAGTGTTGCTCATCACAGTGAGCTGGGACAACGACGGGGCGGTTGCTAAAAATTCCACAAACATTGAGCATCCAGCGGCTCCATTGCAGCCAGGCCTAATGTGGCCCGATCAAGTTGGGATTTATTGGCATGGGAGTGGAAATGAGAACATGGATTGAGGCTGCCACAGAATACTAAGTTAAAAAAACCCCAAACCAACCAAAAAAGAGAGCATCTATGCAGTGGTGGTAGGCCTCATGTCTGTTCTAGTGTCTGGTGCTGTGTAGTTCCACTAACATTACTGACCACATCCTCTTTTCTGGGATGGAGACATTCATCTTTTAAAGCTGTGTACAAAGGTGCTGAAAACCCGACTTAGAAAGGTAGTACATGCCTCCCATTTTGTTTTAAATCTGGAATATCTCAAAGGAGGAAAACTGTCAGGAAGAGAGTGCATCTGTGTCCTGAAAAAGATGTATTTAGGAATGAATGAATGATGGACAGATGGTTTAATGTCCTATGTTCCATTAATTTATCAATATTCACCCTACCGGAAGACCTTAAAGTGTTTTCTTGTTTGTCACCTCACCTTTCTGAATGCTGGCTAAGTCCTGCTTTTTCTAATTCATTGACGTATTGTTTTTGAGAGATAAACACATTAAATTTACTCTGTACCCTAGTGGAGCAAACAGAGAGGATCACTTTTTCTGTTAAAGTGTTTCCTGTAGAAAACAAAGAGCCACTAATTAAGCAGCAATATTAACTAGGTGTGGCAACATGTGTGGATAGAATTTTGATAGCAATTCCACGTGTTTCTTGCTGCTTTAGTTTTTTTTTTTTTAATGTAAGGATAGAATTTTCTGTTAAAGGGCATTCTGCAGCTAACCTGTCTAGACCTTTTGAAAATCCATCTTGTTTCATGGCTGCCTTTATAAGCATACCATATATAAGCATACCTTCAAAGAACACATCTGAAAATCTGCTTTGTAACTGGTAACTGATGGGAAATTAGGGGAAAAATTCCATTAAATTGCATTCTTTGTGAGGATCAACAAAATGAAAGATTCTGTAGGGAAATAAAATTTTCTGAATTTGTTTTTACTGTGGAGCATTGTATGGAAGTAGCATGAAAGGTTGTTTGTAGTGGTGATTTTGTAGCCAACACAGTGGAATCAAATCTTGCAAACCAACACTTTTTATTGCCAATTATTTGTTTATTGTTTCTTTGGCTTCTGAGATACTTTAGAGAACTTGTACATATTTCTGACAATGTTCATATGACTGGGATAATTAAAACCAGGTAATAAAAAGCATGTGATAGAAGGCTAGAGCAGGATGGGTAAGTGAAGCCACTCAATTTTGGTCAGCGAGCCTCCTTCTGTTATCAGTGTATAGATCCAAGGACTTCTCCACACAGTAATTAAGAGAATCCAGATGAAGCTCTTACTCTGAATCTCTTTGTGGAAACTGCTGTATCTTTGTGTTGCTTGTTATTTAGCTCTGAATTCAAGTAATTAGTTACTTGTCTATACCTAAGCAGTATGAATATCCTCTGCTGCTGTGCTCCTGAGGAACAGGATTTGGAAAGGTTGGTTGAGAGGGAATTAAACAAAGGGAGTACTACAAAAGTTCAGACTTCCAGTATATGTTAAGTGAGAAGGAAAAAAAAAATAGTCTAACAGTGCCAAGTGCAGGGACTTTAAACTTCCCTGGAAAAGTTTTGCCTTGACAGTTCATTAGTTTTATTGCTCCAGTTTTGGCACAAACCCAGACACGGCACTATAATGTCTGCATGGACAATGAAGACTCCATTTATAATTGTTAGAATAAAAACCAATCAGTGTGATTTAAATGTGCTGCATTGGTAAGTGCAGTTCTCCATCTCTGAAATTGCTCCGTGTTAACCTGTCCATCAGGTCCTCCTAGAAATTGTCTTTTGCATGTAATTCCATGTTGCTTCCAGAAGGTATCATTCTAAATTTGTGCCACAGTGTATGTCCCCTATAGAAGATACTGTGAGGGGATATATATGCTTGATTTTGGCACTGGCTGCACTGTCAGTGGACAATGGTGACTTGTCAGTATATGGCTGGATGACCACATCAGGCAGGAATGCCACTGCAGGGGTGGGGGAAGGATGTGCACTAACCAGCAGTTGCAGAAGTGTGGGGATTTCAGAAGAGAACAGGCCTAGGCCAGTGTCCCCTTTGCATGTTTTCTGTATCAAGAGTTGAAATAGTAGCTTCCAAATATTGTAGAGCATATGACATTTCTTCACAGTATAATAAATATTGTTTATTCCCCCTCCTTTTTCCTTCTTATTTTTTTAGTGATAAAAAATGTAAATTGCATTGACTGGCTCAGTGCATATATAATGAAAAAAAATATTAGCTAGATAGGTCCTTGTTTAGTATTCATAGTATGGTGTTTTCTAGGAAATAAGATGAAGCTGTTGAAGCATCCAAAGAGGCACTTTTTTTTTTCTACCATGGGACTTGTGATTACATTTAATTATGTATTTTTATCCTTACAGCTAAGCATGTCATGCATCTTCAGCCTCAAACTGTGTCACAAGAAAGATTAGTTATTATTTCATGGCTGATGAAATCAGCAGAAGCAGAATCTCTTTGGCTGTAGAAAACTGGTAATGCTCCCTGCTTTGTGTAGGCAAGGAAGCTGGCTTAATGATGACCCACCAAGCAGTATCATGATGAGGTGGTGCATATCCCAAAATCTGGAGTTTGCAGCTGGACTCTGTGACTCATGGAGTGTGCTGCAGGCTTCCTCTGCTTTCCCAGGAAAGCATCATGCTGAATTGCCACAGTGGACATGATGGGGAAACATGGAGCTGAAATGATTGTTTTTCTTTAGGTGTGGTAGCTGTTGTTTACATCTGATAAAAGCTCTTTGGAACTGAAGGGTTTGCAGCTTGTTGAAGCATGATGTTTTAAGGGGTTTTTTTTCCGCATTTAGTTCTAGGTAGGTCTTGAAACAGTGCATGCTGCTAGAATAGAAAACTTAATAAAGATGGGGCAAGCATAATAGAAGGGAACAACAACAACAAAATGCTTTTAGAAGATGGAGGAGGTTCTCTGTAATATCTGGGAGATAGCAGCGGGTTGTTTCCTTTTAAGCATGGTTAAAAACAGGAAGGATGATTGTGGTTATCCAAAAGGATTGTGTGTTGACAGACATTCGGAAATCCTCTCACTGGGTCCCAGAGAGGGACAGGAGGGTAACTAGGAAGGCAGCCAGGTGTGCCATGCATAGGAACAGGCAAAACGAAGTTTTCCAGAACACATTGTGTGGTCTATGCCCACAAGTGTTTTGTCTGCAAAAGGACAAGCAGCACAGTGCTTGTTCAAATATTTTTTTTTACTATTGAAATGTGCATTTATCTGGCTTGGATAAGGGTTAGATGATGTTCTCTGAAAGGAATATGATGCACTTGCAACTGTTTCCTAAGGCTTTGCTTTTTCTAATTCATATGAGTATCTGGTGACAGATATTCATATGAATAACCAGCCACCTTCCTGGAGGACCTTGTGTTCTATAGCTCTTGCTTTTAATAGCATTTTTCTCAGTTTACTGCAGTGAAGTAATAAAGATTTTAAGGCTTTGTTTATCGCAGGTTTGCAGAAAAACTCTCATTGTACAAAAGCAGTTTTGTATCCTGATGATTATAAGGCCAAGCTAGGAATTGTATGAGTTTTCACTGGATTTGAAGGCCAACGCTGATGCTGAATACCAGACACTTGCACATGACAGCCATCCCACAAAATGGGGGTGTTCCATGTGACATTTCTCTTATAAGATTGCATTTTGTAGAGTTACTGCCTTGTATTTATGGTGTGTGAGTGTGGTGTTTTTGCACTACATTGGTTTGACTGGATGAAGATGTTTTTTCAAAAGTTTGTGTGGTCTGTGTTAGTACTGTGAATCTGGGTCCCAGAGAGCAGCCAGTGTTGGGTATTGCGTGGTTACATGTCAGAGCAGGATGAAATAATCCCCCAAGTCCTATCTGAGATTGTCTCCTGGGATCCTATCCTGTCCTGGTTTGTCCCACCTCTCTTGGCAGTGGGGTGCAGAAACAGTGCCCATGTTGTGGCAGTGGGTGGATGACAAGGAAGTGACGTGTGCCGGTGATTAACACCAGGCAGCAAGAACAGGACGTTCAGATCACTAAGGAACATGAACTTTCCTACTTTCTTTTTTTTTTTTTTTTAATCTGCTATTGTTTAAAACTGACCTGCCACTTTCTTAGCTGGTTTCATTTTTGTAACTTCAAAACAAAGAAACAAGTAATAATTTTGTAACGATGAGGAATCAAAACATGTTTGTTAATGTGAGGAATTTTTCCCCAACAAGGGTGCAAAATGTGTCAGTGAGGTGGACAGTGATAATGTGCTCACTGTCAAGGAACTGAGCTGAGAGCAAGTCTCTGTTTATGCTTTGTTTTCATATTGCTGGCTTGGCTCCTGATTTTCTACCTTTCACTTGCTGGCATGTTAAGCCAAGTGAATATGCTCTTTGTTTGGCAGTTAACTCCCTCTTTCCCATCACTTTGGAATATGGATGTTGGTAGTGCTCTTAGAAAAACCCTATTTCAAGGAAGGATTTCTCCATTCTTAGCTTTATAGTGAAAATCACTACTTGTTTATTTGCAGCTCCTTTTCATCAGTCAATACTTGGGGGGGGTTGTTAGAGAAAAAAAAAGTGTATTTGTACAGCTTTTCACTTTGTATGTTTGCAGATGCCTCACTGTTAAATATTTCTTTTGGAATGCTTATAACAATCAGCAAATGAAAATAAACTTATATTTGCTTTATAATGATCTCTCTTCACATTTAAAATGTGGCTCACACTGAGCAGTCCATTTCTACTTCATTTTGGCAGTAATAGGACAATCTTTATGTAGTATTGAAACAGCAGGACTGAAGGTGATAGCATTGCTCTAGTTCCAAGATGCTTTAGTCATTGGACAATAAATTTGTAAAGTGAAAGTAATGTGTTTATGAATTTTGTAGTGTCAGCTCTAAGTTGTGATAAAATGGCATTATCCAAAGTAGTGTGGCCTATCTCTTTTTACCTTTGCATGATAGGTGATTCCCCTGCCCCATTTTGCAGAGGAATCCCACCCACACAGTGAGTGATAGGGCTGCTGCTACTTCCTATCAAATTAGTCAGTGCAGGGCATTGTTGGGAGGTAAACAAAGACACAAAGGTTGAATGACTTGCTCAGGAATGTGCTGGCAGGGGAGAACTCAGGCATCAGGGCCTGGCTGACAGTAGAAGATGGGACTGGAAAACATCAATTGTGCATTTGGACTGCATAAACCATTGTGAGATGAGGAAATGTGAGTCTATGCCATAGGTGAGACTTGTGGCTCAGATGTAAGTTACTTGTGTGCAGTTACAAAGGAGGATGTCTTAGGCAGTTCCATATTTTGATGTCATAATCCCTGGTATCTGGAACTCCTTATCTGATTCCATAAAATAGTCAGGGTTTTACTTGATGTTTTTGGTTCTTTTGTAAGATATTTTCCCTCTTTTTTTTCAGCTGTCAGGATACTGTTTACTGGCAAGTATTGCAGGCACAGAAACCAGTACCGTAGCTGCTTGATAATGCTGGCTGTTTTTGCAGGAGGAGAGGAGTCCTGTTAGTTACTGGAGGAGAGAAACTGTGTGTAGTAGCAACCAGGGTCTGAGATGGGCTGACTAAGGATCCGTGTTTCCATGGATCTGATGAGTGGCAAGCCTCTCTATAAGATGTCAACAGCCAGCATGTCTTTGCTGCCAGGGTTTGGGTTGCTGCTCCCCAACTGCTCCAAGTGCCTGGGCTGGGCTGCAGCCACCTCCCTGCAGGTCCCCTGCCTCCTCCTAGCCATGTGTTCTCCAGCGCTCTGGGCTCAGCCAAAACTCATCTTTAACCCTGAATGAACTCTTTAGGGAAAGCTTTCCCAAGGAGGACAGCACTTCTTTATTATTGACATAATCAACTCCTATTTATTCAGTTGAGAGGCTGGATTGTAATAACTGCTTGGAATACTTCAGCAGAAATTCTGTCGACTCCAAAGCAATAGGAGGAGCTGATTGCTTACGGGCAACAGCTACCTATGGCATAAATTATTTCCAGTGTGCTTAAATTCAGAGTTCGTGAGAGAATGGGAGGTTAGTTGTGTCCTATGCCCTGTGTCCTCTCCCTGCTGGCTTGTTCAGCCCTGCAGGGAGAGGGGTAAAGATGAATGCAGAAAACATGACGTGTTTGAGCAAAATGAATGTGGGTGTCCACTCCTAACACAAGGAGTTTCTGCTCTCCCACTGTGACTGTTCATGGCCATCCCAGCTTCACAGGTTGGTTGGTAGCTTTTGCTGGAGCAGCAGTGCTTGCTTCCCATCCTTGGCTCTGGTGATGAGCTGCTGTGAAAAGTGCTGTGTTTCCAGAGAAGACTGCATGTCCATGGAAAGGCACACTTTTACATGTTTGTATCCCAAATGTGCACACACGTGACAGCCTGGACTAAGAATACACTGAGCTCGCAATTTTGTGTGTGTATGTGCTATGTGTAAAATAAAGCCTGCAATTCAATGTCTTCTAGGATTTGGTCCATAAGTAGTTAATCAGTTTGTAAAGCAAGTGGTAAAGGTACAAAGCATTGTGGTTTTGCAGAACACAGAATCAAGGTGCTGAGCATCCTGTCTGTGTGCTATGTGACCGATTGCAGTAGAGATCTTAGAAAATTGGTCATAGGTCTGTGATATGGTTTGTAAAGCTACAGCATTGGAGAGATTTAAATCTTCACAGAAGAAAAATTACTCTTATAAACTAGTTTTAAATGGTTCCAAGATATTTGGGGAGAATAGAGTGATTNCCCCCCCCCCCCCTTCCCCCCATTCAACAGATGATAATTATAGATTGATGTTATAGACTGTTTTCAAGTTGTTTTTTAGATGCTGGTATACTGTACTTTAGTATCTGGAAAGCATAACTAAACAATTACATCATATTTTCTGACATGACTGGTACTGTACTTGTAACCAAAGCATCCCATTAATTGTTTATCTAACCTAGAGTTATTTCCTCCAGAGGAAAGGATTACATGCATAAATACTTTCCTTAAGACACAGAGGCATTTATAAAGAAAAAAAAAATGCCATGGATGCATAGCCAAAAGTTGAAAGTGTATGCAAGTTACTTCAAGGTTAAGGCAGCCAAGTGCTCTCCAGGAATAGGGTTTATGTGAGAATTCTACAAAGCACCTCCTGCTCAAAGTGCTTTGGCTCTCAGAGGGTGCTGCTGCTTCTCTCTGGAGGGTCTAGGATTCTGTTACCTCTTCTCTCCTTTTTGAGAACATAACATCTTGTGGATTTAGGCAAGCACACTCTTTGGATGCCTGTTCAGTAAAGAGTTTGAAGGTTTGATCCAGAGCACAGAAGGCTCAGGATACCATAGGAGTAGGAGCAGCACAATGGATCCAGGGCTTTGGAGGATTATGTGACTGGTGGTATTGCTCACCAAAACTTTAATCTCCTGTTTTGAAGCTGGAATAAAGCAACAGAACAAAAAGCTTACACTAATGACATAGTTATATTTTTTTTTTAGCATTGACAAGGTGCAAAATTCAATTCAGCACTACAGTTGGGGTGTTTTTGAGCAAAAGGAAACATACACCAAGATTAAACAAAGCTTGCTATAGAAAGGAGGCAGTAGTAATACAACTTCATAGAAGAATTTGTGCTGCGATAAGTTACAAAATAAATTTTTTTAATCCTTAGGTTAATCTTAACTGGGATGACAAAATAGAACATTCTTCTTAGAATAATGAAATTGTTTCTGCAGCAGTAATGCCTCAGTCAAGGCAAATGGCAGTGAAGTATTGCTACAGAAGACAAGGATGAGAGAGAGAGCAGTCCAAAAGCCAGGAAGAGTAGTTATAGGACATAAAAGCGGCACATCCTTAACACAAGCTAAAACACAGGTTGGGAACTCTTCCCAGTTCCATTCATATGCCATCAGGCCTGATGCCTCAATCTTGCTTCCTCTTTATTTGCTGAGAGTCTAAAGATTGGCTGGAAGAAATGAGCACAGCCTGGGAATCAAGCTTCAGGAACCTGGGCTAAGAAGGACAAAAGAGAAAAATTGAGGCACTGTGCTCCACCTGGCATGGAGAAATTGGCTCTTGAGTTTGTACCAAGTTTATTGTTTCAGCTCCAGCCTTGCATGTATGGTCACACTGATCTGTTCATCAGGCTCATGTGCCTGCCAGTGAAAGCCCCTGAGCCACAGGAGAGTGTTGGGACTGACTGAGGAGCAGGGCAGGCACCAGCTCTTGCTGCCCCTCTGGATCAGAGGAGACTGGGCAGCAGGGACTGTGCCTCTCAGGCAGCCCAGCCTGTTCAGGCCTGCTGGACCCACTGCTGCTTTGTGCTTTGCCCCTTCCCTGCTACCTGGGAGTTGGAGATTTCTTTTGAGCTGGTCTCGAGGCATTCTCTGTTCTGTTTAGCTCAGCTCTCCTGCCTCATCCCAGCAAACACCCTTACTCAGTTCAGTGGGGAAAGGCTGGCCTTTGGGGTGGCCATCAGGCGTTTTACTGGCTTCAGCAAAGTCTTTGAATACCTCTCTGAAGAAACCCAAGATAAGCACTCCCTAATGAGATGAAATTCAGTTAGTGACTTTTCCACTCACGTTTTCTGAAAGAGTAAAATAAACCTTGTCAAGATGTGCAGTGTTAAACCCCAAACCCTTATTGCCCCTTATCTCTCCAGCAAACTCTCTGGTGCCTCTGATATTCACTGGTACAAGCTGAAGGCTGTGAATGGCAGAGAAATGAGCTTTGGGTGGTGTGCTGTGAATGTTCCTCATCATGAGGTTTACTACTTAGAGTACTGCTATTCATCATCTACTTCTTCTTGTCTTTAACAGTTCATTCACAAATCTGACATCAAGTTGTTAGTTTTGAGAACCAGCCTCTCCTCATTTATACATAATAGATCCAGTGACACTTAGCATTCCTTAAAAAGCCAAACTTAAATTCAGTAAAGTATTTCTGAGCTGTATGGGAAAGATGTCTATGTTATGTGCTCTGCTGTCTTTCATAGTTACTGCTACATTATTAGCCATTACTTTGAGTCTTTTAAATACCACATGACTACTTTTTTGATAATAGAAACCTTTTCTCAAAGTTTCAGTGAATTTATGCCATATAGAAGACACAATGATATTAGTGACTTAAAGTGTTAGTATACCATAAAATTTATAATTTCAGTTGGAGTAAAGTGTTTCTATTAGTCACAATTAGAGTTTCTTGAAATTCAAAGTAGGAGTCACATTAATTTTACAAAATTCAAATAAAATACGCAGCCAGCAATAAAAGATAAGAGAGAAGGATGCGATCAAATTATTTGTAAGATAAACAGAGAAGGTACTGTCTGGAAAAATTCACAGTGACAGAGGTTTATGTCCAGAAAGGAGACAGAGGAGTCCAGTAACTGTATTTGAATAAAGGGAGAGGCCATGGGTCATTCCCCTTGTATCTCTCAAATTATTGGGGTTGCAGCCCCCTTTCTGTCCCAAGTCCTGGCCACATCACCCTCTTCCTTTCCCCTTTGGCTGAGGTACTCAGAAGATGCAGACTTCTGAAAATGCCTACTCTATGCCCCCCTCTAATATGTACCCCCCTTTTGTTCTATAAGAGAAAGAAAAAAAACCTGTTCATAATTCTCTCAAGTCTTTGTTCTTTTTCTCTAAGCTCAGGAATTTTACACGGCCTTGGCTGAGCAGCATTCTGTGTCAATTAGTAACATTTTCTAGAACTGATAGGGAAGTAACTGAAGAAACTATCTGTAAGTTCCTGGCCCTATGTACAAGCAGATTTTCATGGTCTGTTTGTAAAGACACATTCATCTTATTCCTTTCAATATTATTCCACATTTTATCAACTAATCATTTGCTTTAAAAGTTGTTCTATAAAATGTTGATTGCTGTATTAGGTTGTCAACAAGTGATGCTGTATTAAATACTGGTGGCTTTTTGGTTCAAGGTTTGTTGTTGGGGGGGCTGTTTGGTTTGGGTTTCTTTCTGAAAATATGTGCCATTTGCTGAGAAAATAAAGTGATTTTGTTGCTTAAGTTTTCAGAGCCTATCCAAGGCTTTTCTTGACAGACAAGTTTTCTTGGAAGTGTCAGGCTTGTGCAGTGGTTGATGTCCATCTGTGTTGGATAATTCCTATTCCTTGGCTCTGAAATAGTGTTCATTCCAAATCTGTAGTTACCCTGGAGTCCTTTTTCCCTTTTGTAATTAACTGTGCTGGTGATTTTTCTCCTACCCTTTGGGATATAGATATAAACCTTTCTGTTAATTTCTATTCATGAAGAAAGTTCCCCGTAAACATTATTGGATTGTTTTGAGTTCACTGTGAGGAAAGAATATTTTGTAAATGGACCAGTCACTTTTCTTGTACATCACAAAACAAGGCTCCTCTTAAATCCAGTGAGTTGATTACTGTATGATCCAACCTTCCTTGGCAAACCATCTCTACCACAATTTGCAGGACTGGGACAATGATCATCATCCCCCTGTACTTGGCACTGGTGAGGCAACACCACAAATGCTGTGGTGAGGGGCCCAAAACTGAACACAAGAAGGACATTGGGATGTTGGAACATGTCCAGAGAAGGGCAGTGGAGATGGGGAAGGAGCACAAGTCTGATGAGGAGCAGATGGGGGTGTTTATCCTGGAGAAAACAAAGCTTAGCAGGGAGCTCATCACTCTAGTACTACCTGAAAGGAGGTTGTGTCAAGATGGGAGTCAGTCTCTTCTCCCAATTAACAAGTGATGGGACGACAGAAAATGACCTCAAGTTGTGTCAGGGGAGGTTTGAATTGAATATTAGGAAAAATTTCTTCACTGAAAAGCTGGTCAGGTATTGGAACAGGCTGCCCAGGGAAGTGGTGGAGTCACCATCCCTGTGTGGGGGGATGGAATGTAGGAGAATAGAGATAATGGTGAAGGTAATCTCACCCCTAAGGCGTTACAGCTGCACTAACTACCAAGAATTAGGCGTAGGCCACAGCTAGGTCCAATTAGGATGGGTATTATAAAAGAGTGGGTTGGCTGGTCAAGAAGTAAGTAAGTAAGTAAGTAAGAGCTAGAGTTTGTTGACTGTGCTGTGAGCAGCTTCCCATGAGAAATCACTGAGAAGATATGGAAGCTTTACAATATGATAACAACATCCCTGGAGCTCTTGAAGAGAGGTGTGGATATGACACCTGGGGACTTGGTTTAGTGGTGGACTTGGCAGTGCTGTGTTAACAGTTGGATTGGATGATCTTAAAGGTCTTTTCCAATGTAAAGGGTTCTATGATTATAATGCTTAGTAATTAAATTATATTAGTTTAAATTAAATTAATTACCACCAGTAGATAAAAAACCCAGAAAGAATCCACAGCAATTGTGGATGTTTCCCTTTTACTCTTTTTTCTTTTAAAGTATAATCTTTCTAATGTAGCTACCCTGAACACGTTTAATCTGCAATAAAGGTTTCTGTTCAAAGTTCTTGGAGCCACACAGCTCATAGATGTCAATCTACAGCAGATCCCAGGCTTGCATGGCCTTCCAACAGCCTCACCTTCCACCTAAAGCTGCTGTGTCAGCAGGGAAATGCCTGATTTTTGAATTAATTAGATGTTCTGCTGCTTCACTCATGGACTTAGTTGAATTCATTAATTAGTAACTTTGATTTCTGTGGAGGAGGAAGATCATATGTTGCCTGTCCAACAGGTTTTTTAAAATGTTTAATTCTTATAAGTTTAGGTTACTGTGTGGCAGTAAAAGCACTGATATGGGTAAGTATTTTATAATTATGATTATTTTCTGAATTAATTTGTTCCTTACAGCACTTTCCCCTTCTTATAACAATTTATTTTAGAGAGACATTTTGGTGGCTCTTTTAGCGAAGATCTGATTTACATGTTTTAATTCAGTTCAAGAAACTGAATTCAGTTCAAAACACTTCAATACTGAGAAAATGTCTTTTTTTTTTCTTTCTTTCTATCCTGCTTCCTGTTATTGTTGTTTTTCATACTCTTTACAAGCACCCAGTGTCTGCTATTTGAAAGCTGCAAAAACAGAGTGAAACAAGTAGGGCTGAGAACATTTTCAGCCTGGCAGGCTTTGGGGTGTCAGGGAGAGATGGAGAGGTGGCAGGGGAAGGACTGGCTGTTGGGACAGCAGACTTCTCATTTCTGCAGCTCCTGGATGCTGCGCTGGGCACAGGCATTCTTCTACTCTGGACCCCTGTTTTCATGTTGTTTTGAAGGGAGAAACAGGTGAGATGTAGGCTAACAAACAGCAAAATCCCACTGCATATGCCTATACAGAATACACAGTACCAAGCTAAGCAAAGTAGGAAGCTGCTGGGAAGAGCTTCAGTGTGCAATTGTTAGAGTTTATTTTGGAAAAGGTGTGTTTCTTGCATGTTCCTGTATAGCCATTCTAGTCTCTTAAAGTAAGTTTTTCCCAAGTAGCCAGAGTGCAAAAGAAGCCCACCAAGTAGAATTTCAATCAAGTTGATTTTATTACAACTGTCTCCCATGCTTCTACTTCCTAGCAAATTGCTCACTGTAGTAATAAGAGCAAATGACTTGCATTTGAATCCCTCAGAATAAAATCAGCCCTTTTAAGTACATCTAAGTGACAGCTGCATTTACTGAGGATGGCTGTACCTCCAGAAAGGCTTCATGTTGCCTCCCGAAGAAGAAATGATGATTGACTTTTATTTGTTCAAGTTTGGATAGTGTATCTTCTTTCCTGCCACTCATCTGACCTGGGGTGAACTGTCTGACTTTGTGGGGACATATTTTGTGGGGAGGCCAGAGTCTTCTGCATTAGACCTTTATTAGAGAGGTCTTCCAGGGAGGAGTTAAACCAAGAGGAAGCCCTTGGTAATGCAATGGAAAAAAAAGATAATCAAGAAGGATACTTCTTTTTAAAGCAGGTGATGAGTAGCAAGAACTACATAATCTCCCTGGCTGCACAGGACTGGTGGAAATCACCTTGCTTGCCTCCCCATATAACAGTTTTGTACACTTGGTGTACCAAAAAAAAAAAAGCTGTTAGAGCTCATGAAGTAGCCATGCTGGTAGGTTAAAAAAAATATCAGGAAGTATGTTGATAAGTACTTTGGGAGTTTATTGAAATAGTAGTTTATTTAAATAGAAATTATTAATTAAATCAGTAATTCTTAAACTTATTTTTCTGCTCTTTAAGTGCTTTTTTGAGGCAAGATTCCTGCTTTTTCAGGCTTGGCATTCAAAGCATAAGTCTAATATGCTGCATTTCTGCCAAGTGTTGCAGGCTTTTCTTGGGAATGGTGGCATTGGATCAAAGTGGTTTTTCACTGACTGATGGTACACTTTCCCACATGGCCTAGGTTAGCTTTTAATTTCTGGGTTTTTTAAGCAAGCAGTAGTGTTGAGGAATGATTTATGGGAGCTCGAAAACCCAGTGAACTGGCTGAATAGAAAATTGGACAGGACTTTTAAGACATTTATTTGGTTTTCAGACCTGCTGCCTGTTATTCCTGCCAATGGTAAAATGGCCCTTAGTTGACCTCTTCCATTTCTTTGAAGGTTGTTTTTGACTGTTTTCTGTATTGATACAAGAGAAAGCTCCTGAACAAGTTTACATTGTGCTACAAGTCCCTCCTTGTTCCTTTTCCTTAAATCTCAGAATAAAAGTGTGTGGCCGCATGGGGTACAAATAACTTGCAGACTTTGTAAATCACTGGCAAGTTTGATGTATGCTAATGTTTCTTAAACAGATACAGGTATCTCTTTTAGGTCTAAACATAGGAAGCCTGGGTGTCTAGTGAAGTACATAACTTTTATGTTAGACAGTTGTTTATATAATACAGTATAAAATTTTTATAAGTTATCTGGGCACTATTTCAGCAAAGTAGGTTAGCACATGCTGAAATCCAGCTATTCAGGCAATATCTGCTTTTCATCATAGGGTTATGTGTTCAAGGGGCTTCTCAGGCAAGAGTTAAAGAATTTACAGAGTTGTTTTCTTGAATTTTTTTAATTGAAAAAATCTCTGTGGCTAGAGACAGTTGTGTTGTATGAATTGTTTCAGATTTATTCTTGATGTCTTTGCAAGTAATGTTTGCTTGGGGTAATTTTTTTTCTTCCGAGGCAGTTATCTGAACATTATCAGTCTGAAGTCTTAGTTAATAATTGATAATCTGTCACTGAGCAAACTTTTTCCAAGGCAAGGAAGAAGGTTGGAAAGAAGTCATTTGTTCTCTGAAGCGATAGAATCGTTTGGACATGTCTGTTTGGTTACTTTTGAATGGCTAATAAAGGTGTGTCAGGTGATCTGGCAGCGGGGTTCCTCCATGGATTGCTTGATGTTAGGAAGCATCTAACATTGCCTAAATTTTGCTTAAGTGTGTTCTGCTCTATTCTGGGCTATTAATGGTGATGAAAAGCAGTTTTATAAAAGGGTTTTTTGGTTTTGTGGGGTTTTTTTTGTGTTTTGTTTGGTTTTTTTTCCCTGACTATTTCAGAGGATTTTGGTGGTTTTCAGAGCTGTGAATTTGCACAAAACTGCTTTGTCTCAGCAAAACTGTTTCTGAGGCATAACATAAACCTGGAGAAAAGTGAGTGTCCTGGGGTTTCCCCAGGTGACTTCCAAAGAGACAAACTCCAGAGGACTTTGCTTGTTAGCTTTACACTCTGGCAGGGGTCAGACATCTTGAGGTGCCTTTTGACAAGCCTGGAAAAGAAACTCTCAGGAAAGAAAGAGCTGTCCTAGTCTGGCGTGTACTGATGGATATTTTATAGCTTCTTTTGAACATTTGTGTCTGGAGTAGTTTCAGAGGGCCACTGAAGCTGTTGACAAACTTAGAGCTTCTGTGATGTCTGTCCTTATCCCGTTTGCTGGATGTCTGAGCAATAGGTCTGATGGAGCTGTGTTGAGCCCTAAATGCCTGGGTGTCACACACCTGCTTCACTAGCCTGAAGTTTTTGTTAGCTGCATGTGTGTAGCCGATGGCTTTGCACGACTCTTTCCTGATGTGTTAGTATCTCATTGTGTAAACAAGCTGCATGAAGAAGGGAAGCTGTCACAAACCTTGCTGCTGTCTTATGGAGATGTGTGCAGCAGGAATAACAGCCTGATGGGGAAGTGCTGCAGGGTGGGAAAGGTGACTGTGGCTCCTGATGGCTTTATCCTGGCCATGACATGTGCTGTGAGACGCTGGATCTTGCATCCTTCAGTAAAGCAACTGCTTGTGACACACATGCCCATATTCACCCATTTCTTGGCTGGCCAAGGATGAAGATTGTCAACAGCTGTTTTATATTAATCTCTTCAATTTCAAAACCAATTGCCTTTACCCTCAGTGGGTTGGTTAAGATCTCTTGCACAGATGTATCTCCTGGACGTGTCTTTTTTGGTGGCCAAGCCTTTAGAAGCGCTACGTGAATCCTAACGAGCTGCAGGCCTGTCTGTTAACAAATATGAAAGGTACTCCAGTTTCTTAGCCAGGGAATTCTTTGCTTTACTTGCTTTTCAGCAGATGGAAGACCTCCAGAATTTATTAAACAATTCCTAATAATTATTTTTGCAATTGTATTTTGAGTATTTCAGCTTGACATATCATCTCCGTATGTGGAAGTGCTCTTTATACACAGTAAGAAAAAATCTGGTATCACAAACTGCTTGTTTGCAATTTCTCATAGAAACAGTGTAACAAAATATGAAGTAAATGTCTTCTAGAAGAATACAAAACAGTATCTGAATAAAGATCTGCATCAAGAACTTCCTGAGAATAAAATTTTGGCCGTGGGAGAAGTTTCTTTAAAATACTTTAGGAAAACCCCCCCCTTTTAAAAGGAAATTTAAATGGTAAATGGAGGAAGCCACATTATCACACCCAAACATATCTCAAAATGATCTAATACCACATGAAGAGCTTTTTGTTTTATCTCTGTCTTACCAGTGCTGAACTTTATAGGAGTATGGAGAAAAGTCATCAGAGGATAAAATGATTAATACCTATCATGGGTAATAATGAGTTATCATTTTCATTTTGCTTCATCAAACAAGGCACTAATTACATTCTAGAAATGTTGTGATTCTCTTATTCTCATAGTAGGTTTTTGTTTCTTGTTACACCAATTATGTACTTGACTTGATTACTGTAGAGCAAGAACAACTAAAATAATTCAAATCACATCCTATTACTTTTAAACCCAGTGCTTCTCATGCAACAGAATCCCTGCATTTTTCTGTCTCCTTCATGAAGACTTAATTTGTTCTGTGTTTACCCAATGAAGTATGACAATGTATATACAAAATACACAGTT
Source organism: Peucedramus taeniatus (assembly GCA_013400575.1). Classification (NCBI taxonomy): domain Eukaryota; kingdom Metazoa; phylum Chordata; class Aves; order Passeriformes; family Fringillidae; genus Peucedramus; species Peucedramus taeniatus. The sequence goes on along the minus strand of WBNO01007150.1, from coordinate 81,727 downwards.
CCAAAATAAAATTATATCCCCATAATCTCTTCTCATTATTCTGTGCCTTTTGCTGATTTGCTATTACAGAATTCAGCAGGAAATAAATTACTTCAAATGGATATCTTGCAAAATCTCAGTGAATGGAGAAGTGGGCTCCCTATAGGTTATATAGAATTAATGACATCTGTAGTCTGTGGGTGTAAAAATATGTAGGTTCAGGACATTGTGATAACATGAGATGGAAAAAAAAAATAATGTACAAAAACAAAAAGTGAAAAGGAATTTTTTTTAAATTAAAAAAAACGTGAGTAGCGATTACTCTTAGCTTCTTATAGTTAGCACTGCAGGAAAATTTGGCTGACATGTCCACAGAAAATTAGTGACTGCCTTGTCCTAAACAGAACAAATTTTTGTTTACTATTTTATGTTTGCAGTAAGTAAGCGATATTCTTAAAATTAAGTCATTGCTTTAATGGGTAAAAGGGAAGATTAAGACATACAGTTAGAAAATACAATAACAGATGGAAATTTTGAAAAGCGTGGGTTGACAGTTTTGAACTTTATTGAATCCTTTGATTGGGAGCTACTTTGATGTTTGAAGTCAGCAATAGTGTCTCCAGGATGAGCAGGCTGGTTTTAAAGGGATTATCTTATGTGACAAGTACCAATATTGAAGATTGATTCTATTCTGGATTTACGCATTTGTTGACCTACTAATTCTGAGAACTCTTAAAACAAACAGTAAGGAATTAGCAGGGTTTTAATTTAAACTCACAAAGAGTTTAAATTTCTCAGTGAGTAGCTACACAATATGTGTTTAAAAAAGACTGCCACTGACAGTGGGCTAAGAAATTAGGTATTTTTAATGCTAGTGGGAGAATCAGATGTTAAAAAACCCTAACCGAAACTGCACAGCACTATTAAATTGTTCAAATGTATGTCTGGCCACCCATAGCCAAGCTTTAAATTCCTCAACTTAAAAAATTACTTATGATGAACATGTTAATGTACAACAAACGCAATGGCCCTTTTCTAGTGAGTGATAAATGGTAAATGCTGTAGGGTTTTTGCTGAGAAGGAGCTGAATCAGCCAAAAAAATACTTCCTCCCTCTTCTACAAGATAGACCCACACAGACCCTGCCCTCTTAGTTTTTCAAACTGGGCAATTTTAATTTCAGCATGCATGCTGATGTTCAGCTGGTTACAAGTGTCTAATTATTGTGATTATATGCATGCAGACTTCATCACTTTTTTTTTCCCCCCAAATGGAGCTGGCAATGCAAGATGAGCTTGGCATTTTATCTACTGTATAATTTGCTTGTTTTTATGCTTAGTGTAACAGCTTGCTGAATAAGTTGCCGTAGTGAGATGTAGATAAACAACAAGGGGAGTGTGGGCAGCCAGGCTGGCAGGTTCCAAGTGGTCATTGCACATATCCTAAAAGACCTGTCAAACAGGCAAGGGAAAGCCAATAAAGTGAGAGCAAATTCAGAAATATCTTCTGCTGCTTGGTCACTTCAGTCTTTGTTTTTTTTTTCCCTCATGGAAGTGATTCCTCTGTAGGTGAATGACATCTGTTGATGAAGATGTCCCCATGGTGGCCAGGTCTGTGCTCAGCTGGTGTCTCCTTGTGGGTGGTAGCTCCTTATCTGGCTGTGGCTGCTTGGAATACACAGGGGTGTGTGGGGAGAACATCCATTACCTAAAGTCATGTGCCCCACCATTTTTGGGATGGAAGCAGCCAAGGATGGTGTCATTACTCTGAGAGCAGACCTGGCTGCTACTCTGCCACCAGGGCCACTGCAGGCTTGTTTATGAAGATCTGGTTATAACCAGCTCTCTGAAAATCTAAGATGACTTTAGTCAGAAAGAAGTATGTAAATGAAGTCCTGTCTGCCCTACTGGGACAGAGTGAGAGGCAGAAGCACCTCAAGGGTCATCTGCTCTCAGGACATAGTGGTGGCTCCTTCCTTGCTCATCCTGTTGTTGCACTTGATGAGGGAGCCTCCCGTGTGCCTGGCCTGGCCCTCGCTGCTGCTCCCTCACCTTTCCAGCCTCACTGTGTGTCACAGAGAGTGTGCTTGGCTCCACTTCTGTGTTTACTTCCTTGGCAGCTGCACGTGGTTTGCAGTTTATGTGGAGAAGTTTATTGGAGGCCACTACCACGTTCATTTTAACAGCTTCCTTTGCCACAGATACCAGGCGACCGGCGGCAACTAGATGCCAAAGGCGATGATTTTGGTTTCTAGCCTCACAGAGAGCTTGTGGCCAGTCCACATTCATAGATGGGGCTGTGCAACTTGAGTCAGACCAGGTGTTAATCCTGGCCAGTGTCCCAAATAGAGGTGAAGGTTCTCCACAGCCATACTTGCTGCAGCTGTGCTGGGTCTCGTGTCAGGGAGCCTCTTTGCTGCTTCTCCATTGCTGGACCCCTCAGCCACCTTCCCCCTCTTTGCATACACCAAGGCTGAGGGGGGATGCAATGAGATAACCCAGTCTCAAGACTTGGCCAAGTTGTTTCCAGCATGAATCGTGGGATGTAAAAATTCTGTGTGGATCAACTTATGCTTTGGAAAACTTAGTTGCTTGGCATGGGGTCTGTGGCAGGCCAGGAGGCGACTTCCATGACCTGCACTGAATGCTTTTGTGTGCTGCTTCGGGGGCTCAGCATTTCCTGAGTGTTTCTGTACAGGGCCATGCTCTAAGACAGCCTGCCAAGGGCTGTAACAATCAAGTGACAGGACAGCATGTTACAAAGCCAATGAATTTTGCCTGCTTCTTTAGGCATGTCCCTGGACAGAGTGCAGGAAACTGTGCTAGGAGCTTTCTTTTCTCTCTCTCACCAAAGAGAAGATTTCAAACTTTTGCAGCAGCACCTCCTGAATTGTTTTTCCACTTGACCTTTTTCTGGGTTAGGAGATGAAAAGTTTGTGATGTTTTTGGTTGTTCTTAAAGCAGTGGATTGGTTTTGTGTTCCAGTTTTATAGCTTTTGGAGCGAACTATGGTAATATATCCAAAGTTTTCTTGCAAGACTGAAGTCTGTGTTCAGGTGGTTTTGGAGAATATAATGTTTTCTTATATAACTCTGATACAACATCAGGATGTGGGATTTATGAAAACCACTGGATATTATGAGACTTGGCAGTAAAATGGTGAAAGGTAGGTTAACATCCCTTCTCAATTCTGCCTGAAGTAAGCTCATGGAAATTCTCAGTTACCTCTAAAAGGTCACTAGCTTGCAGGAGAAATCCTTGGCTTGTGGTAACACTGTAGTTTGTTCATATTTTGTGTTTTTGAAATTTCTAGCATTGCAATAGGAAAACAGTGTTTTCTTATCTGAAATAAAAACAAATCCCTAACAAACCAAAACACTCTTTCGGGAAATATTCAGAAAATGAGAATTGTGAAATACCATTGGTGTGTGTATGTGTTTAAATGTTGAATTTCAGTAATGGTGTTAAATTTTAAGAAAATAATTAATAGTTTAAGGTACTAAATAGAACTAAGACATGTGTCTGCTCTTGTGAATACAAAGATAAAGGACAAAGCAATTGACATAGAAATGTCAGTGTCATTTTAGTTTAAAATACCTACACATCTCTACATCTTTCTATGAAATACTGAACTCTTGACAGAGTGTTTTGGTGGTGCTTGTTTGTGGTTTTTCCATTTTTCAGCTTCTTTTTTCACTGAAGTATTCATTTGAAGTATTTTTAACAGTCAGTCTCTTTCTCTGTTCTGCCCCCTCCCCTTTTTTGATTTTCTCATGTGCCATATGCTATGTGTCTTCCTGCAGGATTACTGGGGATAGATGATATCTAAATATACTTTTTCTCAGTTTTAGCAGTGTGGCTCTGTTCCTAATTAGGACTTGAATGCTCTTCAGGATAAACATGTTAAGGAATATGATGCCATTTGTGAAATGGCTCCTTTATGAATATGGGAGATGCTTTGAGCCTTCATCAGAATCAGCATTACTCCAAACTGTCTTAATGTTTCAGCTGAATAATATATCAGCCAAAACCATGGGATATTAAGTAATATGGTTATAAAACAAATGTTTCTGCTTTTTAATCAGATTCCATATGCAGAGTATACTCATGTTCTTATACGAGTTGTATATCCCCTGAATAAGGATTTCAAGACAGATATATGTTTGGACTGCCTTAAAAAATCTAAAGTTGAATTAAGGAAAAGAAATTTCAAAAAAAATTCACTAAACACATACAAACTGCCTGTTAAACTTTCTCTCATACTGATAAAAGCAGTTCTTCCCATTGTGTATGATCTCTAATGTGTGTTAATGCTGACACATTGAAGGAGCCTTGTCTGTGGGAAGTGTCTGGCTTAGTGGAGAACATCCCATGGGTTTGTGCTGTGTTGTCCTTTGATCTGGAGTAGGACCTGCTCCTGGTCCCTCAAAGCAGGCGAGCCAGAGCCATAAACTGAGGCAGCTGCTGGAATTGCTGGGTGGAATTGGCAAAGCACATGTGCACTGCTTGAGCGTTTCCTGGGTAGGTAAGAGCAGGACATTTGCCTAAGCTGTGTTCTGTCCTGGTCTGAAAAAAACACAAGTTTTCAGTGTGATTGGTTCTTCTGTTATTTTTAATTTTAATGATGTCTAGAAATTCAAAAGCAGTTTTCCACAGTGTTAAATGTAATGGCTGAGGATTCTTGAAAAAGCCTAAACCTTGCTAGCTTGGATACTAGAAACTGTATAGTATAGAAAGGAGGAGGTGAAGCTATGAACAGCAGCTTCATAGTGGTGTAGCTGGGCTGCTTTATCAGCTAGTTGATGTTTCTCTGTATGCTGCAGTTCATGCCATCTAGGCACAGCTACACATTGCCCAAGGCACTGTCCCTTCCCAAAGCTGGAAAATAGACAAAGTAAGGAAGGATTATCAGGACTCTCTGAAGTACAGGGACTTGTTTAGATTTGCTGGCAAGGTCCTGAACAAACTGAGGTTTTGTATGTCCCCATCAGGCTCTGATCTGTTAGATACAGCCTGTTTGTAGCTTGTTCCCTAATCATTCAGTAGATGAAGAACATGGGAGTAAGTAAAGGAATGCCAAAAACTATAAGCTTCTTGACAGAGTGATGTATAGTAAATTCAGGCAATGGCAAGCAAGTTTCCTTTGCCGTCTTGGTTTTTGGGGTGTGTTGCAAATCATAGACTTTGCAAAGGACAGATTTCTCTGTGAGATGCCAAATGCAGCCAAAAACTGTTTAAACTCTAGATTACCATTATTGTAGCAGGCTGTAGGGAAGTGCAGTATCTATCTTTATGGCTAAATTTGTAGTATTTCTATGAATGCTGAAGCATTGCTATCTGACAGTTGTGTGCTGTTTGAAACTCCAGGGTAATCTTTCTTTAGCAGAACTAATAAGAGATGGACTGATAAGAAATAGAAATCTGCTTGCACTTACTACATAAACTTGATTTTCTGCTTCTTTGCCGTCTTGCCATTTTACTTCCTCTGTTAGTGAATGTGAGCTATTTTTAGGGGATGTGAACTGTTATGGATTTGTAGGTATTAATTTCATTATATTACACTTTCTGGCAGCATTTTTTTTCTGCAACAGGAAAATCTAGAAGTGTAGTGGGTTTTTGTTTTAAATACTGGTAATGAAAAAATAAATAAAAATTGCTCACTTTAAAGTGCATGTTATTTCAATGTAAATTTCTGGGCTTAGTGTTTATATAATGTAAACAATAAATTCCAGTTTGGGAATGTTATTGTTCCTGTTACTGCAATTTACTGGAATAAATAAGATCAGATTTACTGACTCATTTTAAGGATATTTTGATTCTTTTTTTTTGTAAGTTGAGCAACTGTTCTGGGATTTTTGTTGTTGTTGATTATATTCTATTACTGTTCACGTCATCCTTGGCAGCTATTTCTGTCCACCTTACATACCATGCTGTTCTGGATCCATGCATGTGGGTGGGTGTTTTTTGCTAGCCATTTTTTTAAAACTCATGTTAAGTCTTTTTCCTATCACTACATCTACCAATCTCCAGCTTCCTAATGAGATGCATTAGTGGGAACGTTCTTCTGTGACTGAATTGGGATACAGAATTTTGCTTTATATGTGTATCTGACATGAGTTCTCTCGATCCAGGAGGCAGTCTGTGAGAACTGAATGTGCTGCTGGACCTACCTGCATAGAGCTGAGTCTAGCTAACACCTACAGACCTTCAGAGTCCTGGGTTCTCGGATTTCCCCTTGCCTGGGAATTTCTTGAGAGTCCTTTTCACAGCCAGATGGTCGAAGAAAGAGTCAGAGCTGCTTGGGCTTCGTTCTCAAGGTTGTTTATTTTCTCTTATCTATAACATGTTCTCCCTGACCAGCCAAGATGCGTTCAGCAGGTCAGTCCAAGGCACACTGCCCGCCCCCGGGTCTGTGTTGTCTTTTTATACTATAAACTACACAGACATTATTTACAGTTAATTCCCAATACCTATCACCTATGTTAGACAGTGAAATTCTACCTTAAACCAATCCCCAAGTGCCAACATCACCAAGAAGAAGGAAGGAGGGCAGTACACGCCCAGATTCCTCCACCTTGACCCCCCTGTACACTTCTTGACTCCCCTGTACACTTCTCGTATGAATCTTAACATTCTATTTCTCTACTCAGTAATAAGCTACTTATTTTATTCTACTTTCCCTGGTTTGTAATTCCTCATATAAAGTTGGTAACTGTTTCCATGGCTCGAGATGGAAAGCAGAGGGATCTTTGGCTCCATGCCAAGCTCTCTGAGCCCCCTGCCAGGGTCTCAGCCCACCCAAGGCAGGAAGAGGGATTTCCTGGTTTCGCACACCGGGTGTCTAGTAGGATTGTACAAGAATTTAATAAAAATTCCACCAAACTTCCACTGAAGACAGACAAATAGTAATAGGAAAGGATAGTCAGTGGGGAGTAAGAAATCTGGGCATTGAAGTAGAATTTAAATGTGTAGGGTATGTCTTACATGAAAATCAAGATCTTGCAGTGCCATTATTAAAATTCACTTTCTCTAATTCTTATTAGACCTCTCTTTTCCTCAGTGAGGTCATTGTAGCATTTTAGTTGTGTAATGCATTAACTAGACTAGTGCTACATCCCCTTTGTCCTCTTCCACTTTGAGGAGAAGGTGTGCTGGATGTTGCTGCCCTGAATCCAATCCCAGAACTTGTTCCTGCGGAGATTCTTGATGCCTTCAAGACTTGATCCAAGCAAGGAAGCATAAGATAATTTAAAACAAACAAATCAACTCTCCTTCCCCTCCCCAAAAACAAAGCTCGTCTGGTACTGTCACAATGTAGGCATATTTAACTGAAAAGTTAGTGCAGGCTTAAAGTCTTCTGAAAGTTTTACTCTATGACCACCTGTTTGAGTAAGCTCTAGTGGAAGAGGAAAGAGGCACCTGCATCAAAATCTGTTAAAATACTGATCAATGAAAAACAACCTTTTCAAGAGAGGACTGGTTCCTTGACTCTAGTTCATGCTGTTACAGGCATATCACATCATAATCTAGTGCTCATATGTTAACCAAACTCTGTCTGTAAGATTCTTGCCTCTACTGTACCCATCCTATGTCTTTCTTTCCTGGTGGTAAGGAGCGTTTCAATTTCTGACGCGTGTTGTCGGTAGTTTAACCATACTTGGTTCTAGTCCCAGTTAAAATAATTGAAAATTTAAGCAGTTCTTGTCTTTTTCAAGATTTACTGAATCAGTAAGAGAGACATTTACAGCCCCCTCAGAATGCAAATACACTGAGCTTTTTCTGGTGTTCTGTCACATGAGGAGTTGCCTCTCCCTTCAGCCATTTGCTGGAGAGGCCTTTAGACTTAATACTGAGGATTTTTGTATCAGTGTCTTAGGTGAATTTCTGACTGATGTAATAGTCTGGTCTCTATTTAACCCTCATTTTGTCTTGCAACAAGTTCCCTACCCACATTAAAATTATTCATTTCCACCTCCAGCATCCTCAACAACTGGTGCATGTTTTAGGGTACTCAGCTGTGTTAAAGTTAACATTTCTTTCACCTGAAGGTAATATTTCCCTCATCTAGAAAATGAGCTACAACATTGAGAAATAAAGTCATGTTAGTCTGATGTGATTTTTCTCATTGGAATTGGCAAGCTGATGTTGTGTCTTATTTTGCTTTCCTTTAGACTTTCTTTAATGATGCCTGCCTTTACAATGTGTTGCAATGCGCTGTGTTTCTGCTGAGGTGTTTTTTGTGAGCAGTAGTTGCCTGGATGACTTGGCTTTGCTTGTTACTTCCTCTGCGATGTATTTTTTCAAATCTAGCTACTGTGTTTATTGAATATTTTCCTATTCTATACTACCCTATACTATACATAATAGTTTTATTAAAGCCCTTTAAACATTGCATTAAACCTAATCCTGCAATTGCATTTGTCAGTTCTTTAAGAATCCACTGACGGATGGTTGCTGAGGTTTTTCTAGTTCTGAATGGATCAAGCTCCTTGAGTTTTGCTGCTGTTCTTTGCCTTACAGGCATCTTGAATTTCCCAGGCTGTAAAATAAGAAAGTGAATTCCATTTTGAGACTACTGAAAGTGGGCTGTAAGGCATCTTGATGTTGGATGCTCTGCACAAGTGTTGTGGGATGCCTAAGTGAAATTTTCATTTCATTGTTTAAAAGTAAGCATAGCAATGCCATGGGAAATACGAAACCGTGTCCTCGTTTCCCTTTTCACTCTAATGGAACATTTCTCCTGCTCCTCCCCTACATGGCTCTGTGTGCTCGTTCATGCTAAGGAGGAATGGCAATAATTCCTCTTCCCAGTGCTCACTCCATCACTCAGTGATGTACCATCTACCAGGCAACACTGCCAGCCACCTTGTCCTTTAGCCCAGAAGGGAAGTTGTGCTTGTGCTGCTGCTGTGCTGAACTCTTTCAATAAAAAAAAACAAAACAAGCAGCAATTTATCGGCCATGTTTCAGGATTTTGCCAGGACAAAAGAGGCAAAGCCACACATCTGGGTATTGAAATGTGGTGTTTCTTAACAGATGATAAAACCCAAAAGATATTCTCTGAATGTGTTTAGTAAGGCTAGGAATGGGTTAGATGTTAATGATGAAGAGAGCCAGGATGATTCACTCAGACAAATTTAAATTACTTCTATAGTTTCTAGTTCACAGTGTGTTAAAATCCATTCAGATTTATAAACACATTTTCCCAGCTAATGAGGTGAGTGAAACCTGTTCATTTCTGGTTTCCCTGGGGAAGTACAGAGTGGGTAAGAGTAGGTAAGATAAGAAGGATCAAGCCACCACAAAAAAGCATATTTGAGGAAGAGTTGTGACTTTGCATGGTGACAAGTTCTCTTAAAATAAAAACATTTTAAAAAACTGAAGCTCAGCAGATGGCTACATAATCTGTTGTTGAGACTGCAAAGATGGAGGCTGAGGGGACTTCTAGAAGAACCTGACACACCGTGGCAGAGGAGCAGTACAGTGTTTCTGCTTTCCTCAGGTCCTTCCTTGCCTTCCATCTGGCCTTCCCAAGCCCTAGGGAGCTGACACAAATCCCACTAAATTCAGGCTGCTGTTAACAGAGAGAAGCTGGAGGGCTGTAAGCAAGTACAGGTTTTGGAGTTCATGAAGTGTAAACTCCCTAGAAATTGCATTTTTCTATTATTTTTTTCTCCTGAATTCCTATGGGGGCTAGGACTGAATCTTAAGAACTTTACAAAAAAAAAATTTAAAATCTTAAACTTTAAAAGATTTAAAATTATTTCAGTATTTTAGAACACAGAGTTTTGAATCAGAAGTGAGGAGGCAGTGGTTGTCCTTCTGGATGGGACAATTTATGTAGTGAGGACGATGCTATTGCTTAAAAAACTGCCTGCTTGGATTGCTGCTGGAGAGGCTTGTTGGACTCTAATGTTTTTTGTCATTGCCAAGCCAACTTCTTTTAGCCTTTCACGGAGCAGGAAAGGTAAGCCTCGCTCCCATTTTGAGGAGTATTTGAAACCTACTGTTGCCTCAAGCTTTAGCTCCCCGTGCTGTGCAGTTGAGTGTCTGATAATGAAACATGAAAGCTTTCTATTTTTGCCTTATGAATGTAGCTCATGTTTCATGGGCCAGATTGGTTAGGTTTTGTGTGTTCCTTTTTGGTGCTGCCTTTATCGTGGGGAAGGGAGAAGGAGGGAATAGCACTTCCACTGAGGTGCTAAATTTAGAGTAGTTAGAAGTGAGGATGTGTATCTGGAGTCTTTCCAGCTTTTCAGACTCAAGGCACCTGAGGAGGCTGAATTGTGACCAAGCATGGCTGAGTTGAAAGGACAGCTCCTGGGCACCAGAAACCCTCTTGTCCTTTACCCCAGTGAATATCACAAGTGGCAAATATGTGCACTTTTTGAAAGCAAAGACATTTTTTCTCTCTTTGTCATTTGAAGTGTACACTGCAGACATAGTTGTAGGTGGCGTGGTCTTGATCTAGTCAAACTTAAAATATGCATTAAGAAAATGATGATTGGTTCTGGGTGTTTTACTTCTGTATGCCTGGTACAGAAGAACTTGATACAAACATTTATGTTTACATAGAAGTATTCTCAGAGATGAGGGACAGTGGATTTGTGGGTTTCTTGGCTAGCTGTGCATAGTACAGAGAAGATGTTAAATGAGACAGGTGCAAAAAGAGGACATAGAGGAGAGACCATGATGTTCTGTGCCTTGCATTTTCTTCACACACTTTCTGCCTGCATTTATTTTGGAAACTTGCTTATATGAACTGTAGTTATCCAAGTGTTTTTAGTGTATAAGTATGAAAGCAAAATATGATTTGTACTTTCCTTCTTTTAAGACCTATAGCCTAGCTGTAGAATTAAAATATTTTTCATTATAGTTGTTTATACTGGATTGTTCTCCTACCTCACTTTGCTCTCAGATGTTGGTATTTCCACTTTCTCTTTTAGGATGATGGAAACTTTCATTAAAAACGTTTCTGCACATGTGTTAGAGAATGAAATGCCATATCTGTTCACAGTTCCTGCTGTAGGAATTTTTCTGTGGAGACAGAAGCCTCCATGCTTGTGTGTGCAGTGTGAAGTGCTTCAGAGGAGAGGCTCTGTTCTTCAGCACCCATGCCACAGTCCAGCCTGCAGTTCTGACTACAAGTCACAGCCAACAAGTTCTATTGCTCAGCCTTCCCTCTCTTTCTCCCCCAGCTGCTGGCTTCCCAGCCTGCCAGCATAACTCCTCTGCAAGTGTGATCTGTGGGAGGGAATAATGGCTTTAGCTGTTCTGGCAGAACTCAGGTTAAGTGAATGCTACTGGATTTTACCTCCTCCTTGAGTGTACCTGGACAGCATTCCACACCAAGGATGGCTAAGATCCATAGTAGTGCAGCTTTCCCTACAAAATAGTTGAGGTTGTTAACACTGATAGTAGGTGCTGGTTTTTGTGATAGTGTGCCCAAGCTACATCTTCAGAGTGTGAATGACTAAGATGTTCAGCACCACACTGCCCTGTTCAAAATTAACAGCTTTGGCATATTGACAATAGGTCCTACTTTTTGTGATGACATTATCCAAACTACCATCTTTTGGAGCCAGGTGACAAATTCTCTTTTGGAAAGAAAGTCATGCTGGTGCTGCTGACAGCAGGCAGCAGCTTCCAGGTAAATCTGCTGGGTTTACACTCACTGCAGGCGAGTGTGAGGAGAGTTCAGCTTGCAAATGCTTTCATAGAGCATCCACAGCTCCTTATCAGACCCTGTGTGTGTAGTACAGAGAGAAGCACTCAGCTGCTTGGGCAGCCCTTCCTGCTGAGAGAGGTGGTATCTTGTGGAAAAAGACGTGGCTCACGTGAAAGCCTCTGGGAAGACTTCATTTGCCTTCTTGAGTGTAGTTCATTTTCTGGAAAGCAAGAGCTGCACTAGGGCATGTGCAGCCATCAGCGGTTTCATTGCTTTGAGTAAGTGAAAAGATTCCTCCAAGACTAGAAAGATGAGAACAGAGCACAAACAGTGGAAGGTGAGGCTTTGTACAGGAGTTAACTTCATGTTTGTTCTGCAGTATGAACTCAGTGCTTGTTTTTACCTGGTTATGAAAATATGAAGCTTCTTAGGTTTTGCTGTTTCATACTTACAAGACAGCACAAAGGGTGTCTTACAGTGTATCTTTTTGATCCTGTTTGCTATAATTCAAAGCACTGTATTCATATTTATATGTCCAGAAGGCATAAAAGTACATCTTAATCCCAGTCAAAATGACAAAAAGGAGTATATTTTGGATATCTGCAGTTGGAGTGTGCTTGAAGTGAGTTGCTTTGTTCTCCATGTGCTCTGAGAGAGAACAGGTTGTTACACAGGACCTTTGTACACTGACTCCCCACCTCTCGCAGCTGTTTAGGAAGCTCACGCAGCCTGGTCTGATCCGTGCTTGTACTTGCATCTTGGTAAACAGGGCTAATTAGGTGCAGTCATTGATGGGGGCCAGAGAGGGAGAGTCCAGTACGGTTTGTGTGGAGGATGCAATTGAGGAGGAGGCTCTGTGACCTGCTGTGGAGGGACAGCATTTGAGGCTGTGTGCACACGCGTGTGTGTGTGTGTGTGTTCCCAAGTAACTGTCTCCGGGAAAGGAATGGCAGAGAGCTGACCAGACTGCTGGCTAAACAGTTACTCAGTCTGGTTAAGCTATTGCAGGTGGATCATTCACAGAAATAATGGTTTGTTTTCACAATGTCAGGTATGTCTGACCTGCCTGTTTAGATGAGATAGGGAGTTGTTTTGAAGAGCATTGCAGGCTGATTCTCTTTTTGTACCTGCAGCTGTTGCTTTTCCACATGCGCAGGTTTTTTTCAACACTGATGGAACTCAATATTTTTCTTCTTAAATTAAATGTGTTCACAGTTTAGAAATAAATCCTTGATAAGCCAGGTTCTTGGTGGCTACAGATTTGCTGGAGGAAGGCCAGTGGGGCTCTCTGACTGAACATAAGAATTGGAAAGCATGAACACGTAAATCTAGAAATAGGAAATGCTGCCACTTGACTACACATTGCTAGAACTGCTTTGTGAGCAGAGTCTGAGAACATAAAACAGCTGGTAACAGGTCTCTATATGAAAAATGGTTTTGGCTTATAATCCACAATCACTTTCCATGAGTTACAGAGCAAACTTTAATTCGCATTTGCATTTGGTTTGGTTGGCAGCACTTTTTTTGATGTTGCTTGGGTTAATTTGTGCTCTCCCCTTTCTCCTGTCTTCCTTCCACCTTACAGTATGTGGTGCAGCTATTTCTCTGCAGTCCTACTGTTGGCTTTCTTGTTGTCCTTGCTGCTCAGCCCATAGAGAAGGGGATTAGCTCCTCCACTTGTGTGCTGTGTTGGTGGCCAAAGCCACTTCTCTGGATCATGGCAAGGGAGGGAAACCAGTATGGTATCAGTAATGGTATCTATAAACTCAGAAGTCAGCAAGGTCTCATGCTGCACCAGTATGACATTTCTGTTGCTAAAAGGGGTTTCCCAGAGTGGGCAAGAGCCCTTTTGGACTCAGAAGAAAAGAGGTCTGTGTAAAATCACAAGCTAGTTCTTATAACACCTGTTTATTAATGGTTCTGTCTTTATGACAAGTTAGGTTTGTGGAGAGAGAAATGACTGTAAGAATCAGCACAGAATTACTTTAAAGTGGTGTTACTGAAAACACCTACAATCATTAATGAGTTTAATGAGTTTTCAGTGTAATGTGTCTATTAAAAAATGCATGACTTTTTTTTCTTTGCTAAGAGACAGTAAGAATGGACAGCAGTACCTCTAAAGCTGGATAGACTCTAATCAAAGGCAGGAAACATGTCAACTAGAAAATAACTGCTTTGTTATTTTATTTTTGTGTTTGTTTGCTTGGTTGTGTTTTTTTTGTGATACCCTTCATCATGTTAGGCATTGCAAATTTCAGCTGCTGTTTAAAAGTTTCCTCATAGAACTGAGAGAGAAATCATGACTGTTCAGCAAAAACGAATGCATGAAAATGTTAAAATGTGTATTTGATGTAAGAACATTGGAAGCACATCTAGAAAGGAGAGATGGTGCTGCCTGGAATACTTGTCTTTGTAGAAAGATTTTATTGCTGCCCTGTTTTTCTGAATGTTCTCAAGGTTTTGGGATATGTTTTATGTTTTGTAATGCACAGTGGCAAAAAGCAAGATGAGCTATTTTGATGATAACATTTGATAGTTCATAGAGGCACATTATTTAATATCTTTGCTCAGCAAATTTAATTGTTGCTGATGAAAACTGGAAAGTTAATACTTACATGACTCAAGGCAAACAACTTTGAACAAGCCCATTCCTGAAGTTTTCAGTTTTAGCAGATACCTCAAGTCAGACAAAACTTCAAATGCATGACTCCTAGCTGCCAGCTACAAGTGTTTTGTTGTTCCTAAGGGTACAGAGCAATTTATTTTATGTTTTGGGCAGTGAGTCATGGCTGAAAAGCAGTAGTGCTTCTAAGCAGTAGTCAGTACTTCTAAAGGTAAATTGGGTAACAGTGATTTTCTGGACAACAGATGGAGTTCATGCAGCCTTAGCTATCTGTGGGGATGGACTCTGGTTTGGTGTCAGGGATTTACTCATAAAAAATGACTAAGTGGTTCATAAGGTTTATTTTGCTGGTGTGTTTGACCTCCTCTGGAGTCACTGGCGACAAAGAGCTGAGAGTCTCCACAGTTTGATACTGGTTACAGACAGGTAAGACTTGATGGCTTTGATCTCATTGTAGGTAAGCCATGGAATTATGAAATGAGCTGGTAAGGCCTGGCCTGGTTCAGCTCTTCTGTTCCTCACACACCTACCAGTGCTTGCAAAATGTGCAGGCCACTGTTAATTGCAGCTGTTTGATCAGCCAGGTCACCAGTGCTGTGTCCTACAGTCGTGTGGGGTGTCCAGCCTCTCCATCAGACTAGTTTAGCATCTGTGCCACCAAGTTTGTGTCCATGTATTTTCTGACTTCTTGTTGCATTTAAGGTAAAATAAAAGCACCTTGCCATCACTGCAAGCTCAGCTGATAAAAACTCAGCCTCATGAAATTACAAGTGTTTTGGAAAAGCCCTGGTAGGAAGGAAGGGGATATCAGCACTTCCTGTAGTACAGTAGCTGTGGATCTGGAAGAGAAATCTAGTTCTCACCTGCTTCTCCAGGTGAAACACTTGTGCCTGCACATAGCTGGCAGCGGCAGCCATTGATTTAAGCTGCCTGCCTGCAGGTCTGAAGTTGTTTCTTCCTGTGTGGGAGGGAATTTTATGCTCTGGGATAAGTATTCTGGCTGCACATGTGCCTCTCTGTGGCACCCTCAAGACCAGAGGTAAGTGGGCCATTTCAGCTTCCTGAGCTTCCACGTGTGGGGTTTCTCAGGCTGTGGTAACATGGAGATGCAAAGGTGTGGGGATTTGCACAGCTGATTCCAAGTCAGGGCTGGAAGAGCATCGCGGGTGGTTGGCGTGGCTTTGGAACTGCTCCCTCAGGGGCACCTCTTCTTTGCCCAGGCAGCAGGCACCAGACAAGGAGAAGCACCCAAGTGCAGTATTTCACAGTTCATGGGGCAGCTGGGCAAATGAGTTCCCTGATGTCTGCTTCTTCAGAGGCATGGGTTTTATATCGTGAAGGGTGTGGACTGCAGCTGGCTTCCCCAGTGACTCTGCCTGTCTGCTGATAGTGTTGTAGATGGAAGATAAATTGCTCATCATTGCAGTCTGACAGCTGCCTAGAGAGCAGAGTAGAATTAATTCCTGAACTACTTCCTTAACTATTTCATTTACCTGGGTGGATGTTCACTATTGAATGTCTAACTCCTTTACGGGAATGAATAGTAATGGAATTATCTGCTGTGTTTGTTTCATGTATGCTTAGCATCCTAAATAACACAGCGAGTATGCTGTTTATCTCTCTCAGGAAAAAAAATGTAGGTAGTTAAAATAAGCTGGAAATCCACTTTTACTCTATTTGGTAGAGGCTGTTGCCTTGGGCTGTGGCTTATCTTATTAACCAACCATGAAAACTGCAGTTTTCCATCTTTGGTCGTCATCAGGTAGATTACCATTCATACTATTTATCTACAGTTGTTCAGGGCAACAGTGGGTAGGGTATTTGTGTATTTCTGGTGTCTTTACACGAGGCTGCTCTCTGATGATTTCAGACTCTGGTCTGGAAGATTTCAGCTGGGTCTTTAAATGCATATGTTGATGGACAACTGCTCTGTAATTAAATAAGAAAATGTCCTTTTCATTCGTTAGGGGGGTTTGCCTACCTTGTATTGTGCCATTCAGTTACCTATTGAGGTGTTTGCGCTCTGAATGTGCTGTGGTAACAACAGGCTGTTGGAAAAGCTGGTAGCAAAACAATAGCCTGAAATAAAATACTTTCTGGAGGCCTCTCAAGGGTGGTTAATAGACAATTCCTGAGCTTTTAGTTGTTAAAAGTCTGCTCAGACCTCCAGCCAAGTTACAAAACATGTTTTGTCTGGCAGTTGTGTGGATCAGTGAGCCAAAGGGTTACGAACAGTTAAAAAAAAATCCTTTCTGATGGAGTTTGGGACCTTGTTTTGGAAAAGCTGTTGAGAGTGTATGAAGAAGGTAGGGTTTCTCCCAGGTCTCCATCACAGGAGTTTGAGTCACTTAGGTAAGTGGGGTTTGGGATATGTGTTTGTGGTTTCAAACCCATACTCCTCTATTTTGTTTTTCTACTGATAAGATTCATTAGTGGTTGGAAGAGGCAGTTTGGCTACTAATTTAGCATGGCCATAACTTGTCAGGAGGGAGAAGACTTGGGGTACAGAGTCCTGGGAGAGGGCAGGCACCCCAGACTAGGACCAGGTCTGAGCAGGAGCAGGCAAGGACCTACTCATAAGCTTGGGATCTCAGAGAGGTGCTCTGGCAAGGGCTGGAGTGCAGCTCAAACGTGCCAACTCCAAATAACTCTGTGGCCACCTTTGCTTTTTTAAATAAAATTCTGGTGCTCTGTGAATGTATAAAAAGGAGACCCTGCAAATGTTGTCATTTGAAATGTCTAACTTTAGGTTGTAATTTATTAAAGCACTTTTCTGAAGATTAGATTCTCTTTTTTTTTTCAGGTGTCTTGTGTTTATTTAGTATCTTGTAAGAGAAGATTCTTTTATAAAATGAAATGTCATTGCTGTGTACACTTCTGGGGCAGATGCTCTATGTTGTCATGTTGTTCTCATTGGAAAGCAAAGACAGATATAGTTACAGCAGTGTTAAATGCTGTGACTAACCTAACATACTCTATTACATACTGTTTAAGATTTTATGCAGCCAAGCATGTTATCTTTCACAGAAATAATGTTTACTACAATTTTATATTAGTAATCTGCAAGGGGTTGCTAAGTGTACATGACAAATTGATTGCTTCTTGCAGTAGTGTGAAGAAAATTGTAAGAAATTCTTGACGAGGTCTTCTGCTCCTTTAGTACCAAAGAAGTCCTGTGAAAATAAATCTCTGTATCCTTCTTGTGTGTTTTCCCCCTCCACTGTATACATGTATGGGGAAGGGGGGACTGATGGAGACAACACCCAATCTGAAAAAAATGTTTATTTAGATTCTTTTATAAAATGTGCTGATTTAAAATTGCTGGTTGATTGCTGGTTTAAAATAAGCAAACTATCAGGTCTTATGTTTTCAAGTTTTTCCCTTTCTATTTAACCAGCTGCATAGCTGATTTATATTTTCCTTTGTATTAGATAGAGGGTTTTTACTCTGCTACTCCAAATAGACACAATATCTTCTTCCAGGGTGCTGTGAAGTTGACCTTGTAGGTGACCTCTGCTTTTTAATTTGCTAGCAAAACAAACTTTTTGTGAACATATAGGCATACATTTGTTTTCTGATTATGGTTTACTTTTTTTTTAAAAAGCAGCATGAACCTTTTAGAAAACTGTCTAAAGTATGAATGTACTTGTGTTGGCTGATGCATAGCTAAAGGGGAGCTGAAAGGGTTGTTTGGAAACCACCTGTGTATCTGTGGATAGCAGGAGTGCCAGATTTATAGACCACTTGACCAAAATCACATACTTTGTGTATGTTAGGGCATATGAATGAAGCATGCTACCAAGTTAATTTGCCCAAATTGGAAGCTGATTTTCCAGTGAACTCATTTCTTTGCTTCAGCGTTTTTAGGTTTGCTTTTTAATTCTGTGAATTAGCATCAATACACGTGGGAGGACATTTTCTTTGGATCCTGTATTAAATTATTCTGAAGAGGCCCTGACAGCAAGAGGAGTTGAATGTCTGTCTCCTCATCTATCCTTTTAATGGGCCTTGCACTGTGTATTTTTGCACCTATTTGAAGAAGTGATATTAGTTTTCCAATTACTGCTCAAGCTCTTTGACGGTGCGGATGAGCAGTTATGCAACATGTCTGAGTTGCTTCCTTTTTCCCAGGAGTGAGCAAGGACTGTCAGAACAAGTATTGGCTTCTTTGTACAAGTTAACTCTTAAACTGCAATTTGGAGCTCATGCTGTGGATACTTTGAACAGGTCCCTGATTAATAAAGATGAGAGTTTACAGTTATTAAAGAAAGGATGGGTGCTAGCACAGTGTCAGGAGAGCTGGAGTCTGTTCTGGTTGTTCTGAAAAGTTGAGTACAAGTTCATGTAGCATTTTTGTTTGTCATCCATTGTAGGAAGCAGTAACATTTTATTTATTTAAGGTTAATCAGGCCAAATGTCACTGATTGTTCTAGTGTAGGGGTTAAACAAATACATAAACTGTTGTGTGGGCTTGTTACTCTGCTGCTGAAGTGCCCCAGTGATCTGTCTTACTGGCCTCCAGCGTTTGTTTTTCCTTCAGGGACATCCACCATGCCTGTGCTGCCCTTTCAACAGGGAGCAGCTTTGCCAGGTTTATCAGCAGATGCATCTCCAAATGAGTTGTCTGTGTCTAGTAGGGTGCTGGGGGTGAGCTGCCAGCAAAGGGCAGCCAGGGCTGGGTCTGTATACCTGGATTCCGGGATGACTCCAAGTCATGCAGCTGTGGGGCATCACTAGGTGCTTAATTACATTGCCCTTCCTCTTGTGCTCTTTCCTACAATAATGATGCCCATCTCATGGCTGGTCCTTTCTAAAGAAAAGTTAGGCTGGGGTTCTCTTCTCTTTTCTCTTTGGGGGTTTGTCCTCTTGGGGAAACGCAAAAGAGTGGTATTTAAAATCATGGAACTTGTCCATCTCTCGAGGAAGGCCCTCCTTCCAATACAGGATGGCTAACAAGCTCTGACTGAGCCAGCTGTGCCCATTCTAGGACGTTTCCATTTCTGTTTTCCACCTGCCCCTCTGGCAGAGGTTGCAGCTCCCCTGTAGGGGTTGGTGGCATAGACACCAAGAGACACCTACGTCAGGTGCTGGAGAGCCAATGCTGCGTGTGCGCACGTGGTGGGAGCCTGGCTGAGCCACCTTAGCAGCTGGCTGGCTTTGGAAGTGCCCTGCAGCATGGTGGAATTGGGAGGGGAGTGAGCTCAGCTTCTCTGTGTTAGGCTGGATTAGATGGGTTACACAGCTGCATCCTAAGACTGCATTTTGGCACGTGCATGGAGGCTTTTCACTTCTAATTGATTTCCCTCACTTTCTTGCTTCATGCAAGTGTGACCTAGAATGTGAAGTGCCAAGTTTGATGCAGTGCTCCTCGCTTTGCAAGCAGTTTTATATATTATTCCAAGGTATTAATTGCGTTACCTTTTTAAAAAAAAATTAGGGGATTTTTCATCTTGGATTGAATTATTTAAATTTTGTGCTGCTTGCCAATGATCTAGTGGCTGTAGCTGGGTCTTGGAAGAGAGCAGTTTATTGCATAAAAGAGAAGGTAGATTCTGTTTCTAATGCTGGATCATCCTCAAATATTTCTATGTGAATATGGTTAGAAAAAAAGGCACCGTGTATTGGTGTGACTGTTATAAAGCTTTATGTCTTCCTCTTTAGTGTCCCAAATTGTGTGTGATTATTACCACCCCCACTGCCATCTGTTTCAATTAATAACAAGGGTAAGGCAGAGATGATTGTTGAACTCTAGACTTCCTTTTGTGTGTGTGCTATATAGATTTGCTGACTGTATTTTGATAACAAAATTGATTTCTGAAGCTGTACCAGAAAGGTACCAGTTTTATGGGTTGTGAAGATAGCACTGATAATAATTTCTAGTTGGTTTGTTTGTTTAAATACATTAGCTTTTAAGTCTTATCCTTTCCTTCATACTTTTCAGGTGGCCTCATTTGTTTGTAGGTTCGAAAGGTTTCTCTCTTCTTCAGGAATCAGCAAATTAAACACAAATCAGTACGGTTTTTTTGCTTCTCTAAAACTGTTGGTTACCTTGTATTTGTAGTCTCTCTGTGTTAGTTTGTTAGAATGAATCAGAAAACACTTGAATCACTGCTCCATTATAAAGGCAGTACTAGCTGTACGCACACAGGAGTAAATGCACTGCAAGTGATGGTATTTCAAACTAATAATCTGGAATAGAACATAGAACTGCCTCATTTAAAGTGTGGTTCTGCAGCCATCTATGCATTTCCTAATGAAAAACGGTGGGTTTATAACATCAACAGAGTGAATTTAGAGAATCAAAACATGTTCCATGGTAAAAGTGACCTGGAAAGAAATATTTTCACTCAGTTTTATGTTACCACTGTTTTTCATTCATTACACATACACACATCCCCGACTGAGATGCTTTTTGGTCTTGTTTGTTGGTTTCAGAAGCTTCCTGGCTTTCACTAAGAATTATTTAGTGTCCCAGATCTGCCAATTATGAGCTTCTCAAGCTATGGGCACAGGAGCAGAGGGACAAACCTCCAGGCAGAAACATGGTGCAAATAGCACTGAAGCAGCTGCAGACAAAAGGGCAGGCTGTGCATTTGATAAGCAAGAATTCAGTGTACTAGAATTGCAACATAGGCATATGAAAGGTGACAAATTTAGCCGAGGGTAAACTTGCCTTTGGGAGAGAGCTCAGTGTTAGTGTTAGGTGTTCAGAGCTTTTAAATGAGGACTGCTTATCTTGGCACAGATTAACCCTTTTGTGAACCTCTATCCTTGATCTTGGCAACCCCCAAGCATTTCAGTTTTTCTGGTCATGTTGTCTGCACTTGGTGTAGGGGGAAACCAGAACTTGGTAGAATATTGAAGGTAGGTATGGTGCATTTCTCCTGGATTTCCAAGCCCTTGGTGATCCAGGTGAAACCATGCATGGTTTCTATATTCTATATCTACATTATATATTCTATATTTCTATATTCTATATCTATCTATATCTGGGGATCACAGCCACTCTTTTAAGTTTACCTGATTAGCCAAAATCCAGCATGTCTTGCATGAGCTGCGTGTCAGGAAGGGTGGCGTGTCTCAAGCATGTTGACTGAGCATGAGCAGAGCTGCTATCAGTAGGGCAGCCCAGGCTTTCCAGATGCATCCCACTTGCTGTAAGTGCAATCTCTGTTTCTTCTACATAGACCAAATCTTACAGAATCACAGCTGGAGAGGTTGCTCAGCCTCAGCCTAGTTTTTCTTCTTATCAGTTCTTCCCCAGAATGTTGGCATGTTGCTGGCAAGCAGCATCTTCAGACAGTATAAATAAAAATCACTGTCCTTAACAATGAAGATTTTGATGTGATTTTGAAGTCTTTGGATGGATTACGCAGCCTACTGGAAGCAGAAATGTGGCAAAGACTAGAAATTGAGTGAAGAAGAAAAATTATTATGTTAGTCCTTAAACTGAATTACCTTGCCATTTGTCAGTTCTGTGGTGTTTTTACTTTGCATTAAATCCTCTTTCTGGTTTGATTGCAGGGAAGTATCATGTGCCCCTCCCCAGGAATGACACCCTATTATGAGAGCAGATGTTTCTCCTTGTGTGGTTGTGTCTTACATCACATCTGCATTTGGTGACCTCACTTTTTTTAAGCTGTTGCTGCACTGGCTCAATACAGGGCTCCTTGAAGCCTGGCTTTAACCCCCTTGGAAGGAGCATTATTGAGTACCAGGGTTTCCAGACAGCTGTGATTCCTGCATCATTTGTTTATAGTGACATGATTGTTACAGCCAGGGTCAGATCACATATTGTGAACCCTGAGGAGACAGAGGAGCTTGTGTTTTTTCTAGCTAATTTACCAGGCTCCATAAACTTCATAGAATTGATTGATTTTTACCACGAGTGAGTCAATGATGTACTTTGAAAGCTGTTATGTATCTTCATGTGGCTGCAGGAAAGTGAAACTGCCTCCTCTCCCCCACCCACTTTTACATATTTGAAAGCAGAATTCTTCAGACTTTTTATTAGCAACCACAACAGATGCTTAGCTTCTGAAACTGCTCTGAGGCATCAGATTGAGAGGAGCTGAGGTTACAGGCTCGATTCTGATATTGATGGATGAAACACTGGTCTTTATCATGAAAAGAGTGGGCACAGATATATTATTTTAAAACAGTGGTATTTTGGCATCTCTTCTTGAAAGGGTTATATCTACTTGCTTCTGTCACCTGCATTTTTAGATTAGGGCTTTAACTGCATATCTGTGTATGTCAACAGCTTCTAGGGTAGGAGTGGCCTCATTAAAAATGTACTTTATGATCATGATGATGTGATTGTTTGAGGCAAAAAGCCAGATTTTTTTTTCTGTTAAACATGTTGGGTAGTGAGCATTCTTGCTTTTTTAGCTTGAGCAAAGCAGTGTCTCCTGGAGCTTCTTTATGCAGCCTGGAGTAATGTCAATAGAGTGTCCCATTGTTTCCACCTCCCTTGACCTACCTGAGGAGATATCTATACTTGAAGATAGATCTCTTCAGTTCCCATCTAATTTATGAGCAAGGGGGAGGTAGTGGCCTTTTCAGAACTGGTGTGAGCTCTGCCATACAACTGAATTTGAAAAGTCATTCCATCACAGACATGTTGATGTGGATACTTTCTGCTCCTTGTCTTCATTTCTTGGTGTACTTGTGTGAGAAATGCTAGGATTAAAGAAGGGGATAGAGAAGACATCTGTATCTAGCCTGCAAGAAAATGAGAAATTATGATGTAGACAAATTGAGTGATTACTGACACAGAAGATATGGAAGATAAAGTTGGGGGATTTTTTCAGTGTTGCAGTTGTGGGTGGGAGGTTTTGAGTTTTGATGGCTATGCTTTACTGGCATAATTAATATTCTCATCTGGATAATGAAGTTAATTATTCAGTAATACAAGTGTTTGTGTGTGGGCAGGGTTCAAATCTTCCATATATCTGATAGTCTGTTGGGTAAAATTTTGTGCAAACCTGCTACCAAGACACTGATCATTTATTTATGGCGTGTTTGGAAACTTGGCATTGTAATTCAAAATCTTTACAGTGATTTCTTTAAAACTTCTAATTTTAGTTGTGCAAAACTCCTGTGTTGATATAATCATCAAAACTCAACAAAAGGAGAAGAAAACATTTAGAACAAACAATGAAAGATCTTAAGAAGAGATGATAAATAAGAAGTGGGTAAAAAAATGGTGATGACACACATTAATCAGCTATTTAGACAGCACAATTAAATGACATTTTTCTTTCTGACTTCTGTGAGAATACCAGCAAATTGACTGAATCCAGGTGAGTTTATTGAAGTGGTTGCTGGTTGAGGTATAACTCCAGCGATAGTTAATCAGTATTACTGTGAATTTAGGCTGTTAGTCACATTAGAAGCAAATTTTACTAAACTGGTGTGTGTATATTAATGCCATACTTCATAACCGGTGTAAACTTAAAATTGCACTTGCAAGCCTTGTTCTTAAAAACTAAGATGGACTGTGGTGGTTTAAAACCTACCATCTAAAAAGAGCAAAGGTCATCATTCTCAGGTTTACTTTCCTTTTTGGCAGACTGTGCTATACCTTCATGGAGAAAAGTAAGATACTCCACAAATTGAAGAGTTTGTAAATCATTACTCTAGATAAAATGATAAAGCCCAGGAGGATCTAGTTCACTCCACACTTCTGTAACTTGCTCTGACAAGCAGAGTGAGTTGTAAGTTCACAACTTAGAAGTAGAAAAGTAGTGAAGTAACCCTTTAAAAGCTCTCTTCCTCTCACTAGGACTTGTGTTCTGAAATGAGCAGTGGTTAAGTAGCATCAAGCACGTGGATCAGCGCTTATGAAAGCAAAATTCACACACAAAACAGTTCTGAAAAAGAGTTTGACTTAGAGGACTTTTGCATCATGTGCAGAATCTTGTAAAGGCTTTCTGAGCAAGCAAGTTGATTTTTTTTTCCAAATGTTCAGAGGCATAGGTAGTTTAAAAACTACTGAAATCTTTTGTATATCAGGGAATAACTTGATACTGATTGTTGGCGTACCAAGTTGCAGCAGTTGTTATACTTAACTCCTGGGTTTGAAGAGCAGAATCATTTAATGGTTTTTGCATTCAGCGAGTTGTAATCTCCTTCTTTTTGAACATGGTTTGTGACTTTGTGGTTTTTTTTTTTTNTTGTTTTTTTTTTTTTTGTTTTTTTTTATTTTTTTTTTGTTTTTGTTTTGTTTTTTTGGTTTTTTTTTTGTTTTTGTTTTTGTTTTTTTTTTTTTGGTTGGTTCGTTGGTTTTGTTAGAAGTTGATGTTGGTTTCAGATAAATGGGGATGTTTTGTTATTATGTGCATTTTTCCAGGTGAATATATTGTATAAGAAGCTGCATAAGTAACACATAGGCAGTAATAGTGTGATACACTCAAGAATCTTTGTAAAACCAGAAATTCTGAAAATGGCTTTTCTACTGAATAGGAACATATTTATTTTTAATAATTAACAGCATTAGATAATTGACATCACAAGACTTTTAAAAATCAGCAGAAAGAAAAATAACCCACTGTGAATGGTTACTTAGTGTTTTTTTCCCAGCTCATGCAGCCTGTACTTAGGTAGACAAAGTAGTGTGCATTTGGAGAGTGGGGGAGACTGCCAGGTATTCTTTTGCAGCATGTTGGAGGCAAAATTGCTTTTCTGGAATGTGGCAATTCCTGAGTTTCTGTCTAAGGGGAAGCCAGATGCAATCAGCTGTGTCACTGCCTGAAGCTGGCCTGGTTGCTGGGTTTCCTGCCTGTTAGACACAGAGTGGGAGCAGAGAGGGGACTTCTTCTGGTTCAGAATTTCCTAAGAAAGGAATGTACCCAGCAACATGCACCTGCATGACAAGAAAGTGGGAACACTGTTCACACCTCAGTTATTTAGCTGCCCTGGCTGTCAGAGTAATGTGCATGACAGAGAATCTGTTGTGAGTTTTCTCCTGATGGTAGCTTCTCATCAGCTGAGTGGGTGAATGGGTGGTTGGCCCTGGGTAAGCCATCAGGGGATGTCCCAGCCATCAACTCCCACCACTTAAATAACGAAGTATGAGAGCTGTGGGAAAGCTCCATATTGGAAGGGGCCTCCCTTTCACTGCCTTTTTTCTGTGGGGATAGTGGTGGGCAAGGAAAGTCCCTTTCAGCCTTGCTTTCTTGAGCAGGGACAGGGAGGTATTTTGCTCCCTTTTTTGCCATTTCTGGAAGATGTTTTAAACTCTGAAAGAAAATATTTCTTTAGCAGAGGTGAAATGCGATACATTAGAAATAAAATAGCTGTGAAAGAGATCATATAAAATGTAAAACAGTATAAAAAAAATCTGAGTTTGGGGGCCATGTGTATAGTGGTGGCTTTTAAGGATATTAAATGGCCAAGTAGCTGGTTTCAGCACTCAAGCACCATCCCTCTCTTGAAAGATTGATGGTCTTAAGATATCAAAGTATATAAAGATGAAGTCTTGCAGTGTAGCTCAGGTGATTAGGGATGAAGTGGCTGTCACAGTCATGTTAGTTCCAGTGGGTACTTTGTATTTTACAGATGATAGAGATGGAAAAGGGGTACTGTGGGGAAGCAAGAGGAAGAAAAGGAAATCAAGAGTGCACCTGAGGACAGCAATGAGGCTCCTGTAGCAGTATAGAGGAGAAGATTTTGCATCCCCTCTGGACCTAGTCATGAGGAGGGTTTTTTCATGCACCCACAGCAATGGTTTCTTTGAGAAAGAGCTGCTTTGGCTTGGGGGTTTTTATGATTCTCTGCCCATTGGTTTGTGTTTCAATTTGTGTATGCCGTGGAGAGTACACAAAAGACTTAATTCCACTCATTTATTAAGCTGATATCTTTCTCTGGCCCGTAGCTCTTGGGGCTATCCAAGGTCAATTTTTTTGAAACTGTGGTTTATAGCAGTGGCTATAGAAGAAAACTGTTCTACTGTCCTTATTTAATTTATTTCAATATTCAGTGTAGCTAAGTGCATTGCACTTCAGTAATTGAATGTTTATTTAATTGTTGGTAGCTAAAAGCAAATAGGAATGTCTGTCAAAGAGTTTCTTATAAAATGCTTTTGCCGTGGATCAAATTCCATTTCCTCTGAACCTGAAGTTTTTGTTTTGTTTCCTGGTCTTTAAAGTTCTTCATTATGGTTGCTGTGACACACTTAGAAAGAGAGCAATCCCATCACTAAGGATCACTGCAAAATGTTTAATCTGGCATTTCTAAGTGATGAAATTAAAGAAGATAAGAATAAAAGCACTGTAATAGCAAAATCTATTTCCAGCTAGTTCTGCATAGAAACAGCGTCATTTGCGGCACACCAAAATGCTTCCAGTTTTAGCAGCTGTGCGTAAACACAGAGAGAAGCTGTGTAGGAAGGGGGAAGGTGTATGGACATTTCTTATTATTGACACCATGGACAGGTACTGGGAGGGTTTCTTCTAAAGGGTGCCTGTACAGTCTTCTTGTGATGGAGAAAAATCGTACAACAGCGTAAAAAACTGTTGCACAGAAAGTGCTGGAGCCCAGGCTGTTTTGAATTACTAGTCAACAGAATGTTTTCAACCCACTTTTTAACCAAGTATTTGGGGTTCAGAACATTGTAAAAGGCAAGTACTGGGGGAAGGTATCCTGCTTAGGTACATTGTAACCTGAATTTCAGCACTGAATCTGTGTAATGGCTATATACAGATAAGCTCGAAAGTAGGAAAAAAAAGTGAAATAATGGTATATTAACACTAATGTGTGAATGACCTATTTTTGTGTAATGTAGCTACAGAGAAGGAAAGCCCCCTTTGGGGTGTTACCCCTCATAGATGAGTTACAAGTGAAGGTATGTGGTTGAGCCTGCTCCCCTCCTCTGCCTTGGCTGGGATCAGCCCTGGCTGTGTCCAGTGCCACGGAGAGGACTTTGAATTGTTGAACTGCAGCTGCTGATTCCCATTTTTATGGCTCAGAGCAGGCTTAAATAACACTGGAGATGGGTCTTGTGGTATTTAGTGTTTTACAGCATTATGGTTTTTTGTTGTTGGGAATTGTGTGGTGGTGAGCAGGATGACAAGGAAGCTTTCCAGTCTGTAGGGGATTGTGTTGGCTTTAGTGCTCTGTGTTGGACATCTCTCACAATGCCATGGAACTCTGTTCCATGACTGGTGGTTCATTAGAACAAGGGAGCCCTGTACACACAGGCAGTAGGTGGCTGCCCCTCCACAAGCAGCTCTATGGTTAATAGCCTAAGATACAAAACTTTTGAATGTAAAATCTGTAAATCAGGACAGTCCAGTCTGCACCACTGGTGACCACATCCCAGGCTACTTCAGTGACTGGACTTGGCAGTTGGAGTGTCCGTGGGTCCTGTTGCTGCCATAGGTGATGTCTGGCCAAAGGTGAGCACATCTCAGTTTCTTCTGAAATCCCATCTTTACTAAAATAGCTGGATGGTTTGCTCGTTACAGGCAGGGTTATAGCAAGTGTTCATGCTTCTTTGGGCTTCCCAGGTGTTAAAGAAGCACTATTTGATTCATGTGTCCTTTAGAAACAGTTCACAGGGGTAGGATACTGCCTGTAGGTGGTAGTGGTAGTGTTGCTAGAGCTGTTGGAACAAATTTAGTTATGTCTGGAAATTTTGTCTTAATTTGATAATAAATCTCCAGGCTATGTTGTTTCTTCTCAAACATCAGAATTAGGACCCTTTTACTCTAAGCTTCTCTTTCAAGCTTTACCACTTCATCTTGCCTTTTCGTTTTAGGCAAATCTTTCAGTGTCCATGCCTTAGTTGTTATTAATTCTAAAACAAGGATACTTTTTCTTACCTGTCTTCTAGGCAGGATTTGTTCATTGCTTCCTCTGAAGTAGAAATTGCTCTGCAGATTTGAACAGCTTTCCAGGAGCTAAATAAGCATTTCTGTTAATGGGTCCTCTGACTTGGACTGAAAGGAAAATGTGTGTGAAGCACTCCATTATGCCATCTTGTGGTGTCCCCTGTCTTGTTCCCTGCAGTAATGTGAAAGGTGCTTCTCTTCTCTAAACACGGCAGATTTATTGGCATCTCTTCTGATATCTGAGCACACATTTAAAAAAAAAAAAAAAAAAAACAAACACAAAAAAACCCCAAAGCAAAACAACAACAACAACAGAAAAACCAGCTAAAAACTGTTCCCCATACCATCCTCTGCTATACAGAACATACAGAAATTGGTGACCCTTAACAGAGCAGGCTTGAATTTTTAAAGCAGTGTGGTGGCAGTAAGGACCAGTGAAAAGCTGAGATCTGCACAGCATTCCTGTGGCAGGCAGGCTCATGCTCTGTCCACAGCTCCAAGGGAGCCCTGTTGAGGAGGCAGTGGTTGACTTGAGGAATGATAATAGAGAAACATGCAGCAGAGCAGCCCTTCATGGGGATGGCTGAGGTAGTTACTTGTGCTGCAGAACTTACCCCTGTCTTGGGCAGGAGAGAATTGTACTGATGCAAGTAGCAGCTCCCCTTACTGTGTTTTGGTCTTTGGCTGGCCACACAGGCACCAGCGACTCGGGCGAGCCTGGGAATGTGTTCAACTTGGCTAAGGGTCACCTCAGTGAGGGAGAAACTCTGTTTTTTGTGTGTGAACTGAAATGCTCTAACCCTTTCCTAACAGTGCTTCTTCAGCAGCAAAAGACTGCTTTAGTATTGGTGTATAAATAAGGGGACGTTTGGAGTAGGAGTGAATGAGGTCCCTCGCTGGCTTTATCACAGATGGTTCTTCAGAAGTAGTCGAGACCAAATGATCAGAGTCGAATTCAGCGGCGAGGGCTGTGTGGGTGAAGGGGGTGGTGCTGCAAGCCCTCAGATTGGGGCTGAGCTGGGCTTTTTCACTGGTGTCAGCGCTCTGCAGAGAAACCCGCCATATGCCAAGCGATGCCACCCTTTCAGATGATGCTGCATACGTGTTCCTGTCGTGCCTGAGCTAATCAGCCCTCCAAAAAGCCCTCCAGGATGCCAGCTAGCCTCTTTGTGTGGGGAGGCTCCGTGCTTTTAGCAGGAAGTGCCTCTCTCAAGCCCAGCTCTAATAACTCTAACATGGTGCTGAAAGGGGCCTTTTATCTAATCGAACTCCGGCTGCTTCAGGATGAAGCATTTACAACATCAGGCATGCAACCCGGGAAGGGAACGGTCGATCCTATAGGGACTGAGGGAGGCTGGATGCTCTAACATGTATTGATTCATCCGTGTTTTAACAAAACAAAAACTGTATTAGTGCTGCTGCTTTACCTCACATTATTGTGTGTACATTAGATATTGAGTCAGCAGTAGCACTGGAAAGCTTATGAGAGAAAGCATAAAGGAACTAATAGAGGTGGAGACTTTAAGGTGATGGTGTTTTGGATAATAATGGTAAATGAATAATGAGAAAAATGGGGATGGTATAACTAAGATATATACAGAAAAGTGACTGTCTTCTGGATTCAGGGCGTTTTCAAGATAATGTCTATCATAAGAGTGCGATAAGATTTAAGAAAACCTGTTAAAAATGCTGCTTTCTACAAGTACATTATAATGGAAGAGACTGAATCAATTTTGAGGCTGACAAAATGGCAGATGCTGGGGGCTAAAGAAACTACGGCGGAAGGAAAGGTACAGGGAGTACATTTTAAGAAGTAAAATTGCAACAATTGATCAAAAGAAGTACAAAGTTGGCTGTTGTTTTTGATTTTGTTTTTTTTTAAATTATCTGTGTCAATCAGTTCCCAGCAAGGGAAAAATACTTGGTTAATCATCTTTATTTTGAGATTTCAGCAGAAGGAAGTTTCAAAACATCTGTGGTAGTGAGTGGTGGGAGCATCATGCAACTTCCCAGGCCCATGAAGTGCTGAGGAGGTTTGATTTTGTTTCATATCTAGTCACGAAGCCCAAGTATGCTCACTGTGTTTTTCAGAACTCTATTCCTGAGCATTTTAAAAAAGGTAGTGCTGTTTTTCAGATGATTTGAATTTCCTTATGGATTTGAAACTGTTTTAAGTATAGATAAGGCGGCTTTAGTTGCTGTGGTTTGTCTGGCAAAATAGATGCAATTAGCACAGAGCTGTGTTTCTCTAGTGATCTTCCCAAGAGTGCCTGCCGGGTAAGGTGGCTGGGTTAGCCCAGTGCAGCCCTGTTAATTTAACTTACAGTGCTAAAATGGGTGATAAGGCTAGGATTTGACAATAAATAACAAAATGCATCTGGATATTTGTTATATTGATATGCTCATGGAGGATCTATGCTATTTACTGGAAAATAGAAGATGACCTTATAGGCCGTGAGTCTCTGGAGACAATAATTTGCAGGATATGTTTTTGGTGAATGCTTCCAAATTTTGTCTCATGTACATTCTGAGCAGCATAGGGAGCGTTACAGAATTTGGAATGATAAACACATTAAGAAATCATCAACTTGGGTATGTGTGTGTGAGTAGGAGTAATTTAAAATTCAAATAATAATCCTATTTTATGCTTTAAAAAAGACAGAGTAGGAAGACAGACCCAAAGCTGCTGTTAACTAAATATAATTCTCTTTTATTGTCCTTTCCATGGAGCAACAGCCAGGTTGTGTACCCTGTATAAAATTTGCCTGGATGTGCTTGCTGCCTTCACATGAGTCACTCACAAACCTTTGGCTTACAGGTGTGTTAAAGCATGAATTAAGTCTTGAGCCTCTTTCTTTAGGTGCATGAGTTTATCTTTTGATGGGATCTTTTAACTTCATGAATGATTGAGTACTACTGGTGCCCAAACAAAACGGTTATGGGGGAGCGGGGTCGTGACGCATTAAGCTGAACAAGTGAGATCATTTTGTTATCAGATGATAAGGAGGACTGATTATACACCATGCCCAAGTGGCATTCCTGATGGGTTGTGAGCCAGAGAACTCTTTGTTCCAGATTATCCTTGGAGTTAGGGCGTCTGCTGCTCTGAGCCTCTGGACTTCCAAGTGACTTTGACCGTGACAGTTCTGTGCTCAAGGTTCCCTGGGTGCAAGATGAGTATAACAGTGGCAGAACCTTTAAGATGCCTGAGGATTGCCTGAGAGTAAGGGTGGCTGCTTCTGCTTTTTAGTTTCTTTCTAGGAAGAAATCAAAAACCCCAGGAAATCTAGAATCTGCCTGTTCATGAAAAACAGCACTCCTGGATGCTTCTGAAAGCCCTAGACAATTGTGCAATCACACACATACTCATTCTTGTCAGAGGAATGCACAGAGACCTGGGTTTTCCTGCACAGAAATAACTTGCTTCTTAAGAGGGGGCTTGAACTGTTGTGTGAAAACACCTCCAGTGCCTCTGCCTTTGGTGCCAGCATCACATTTCTCAAGGGAAGGACTGGAGTGGTGTGTGTTTTTGAGTAGCCTGCAATACATGCTCTGTTAACCTTGCAAGTACTGACAACCATGCAGAATCCTATTGTCAGAGACTTGGCTGAGGCATATCCTAAGAGCCATTGTTTGTTTATGTGTGTGGCTTTATCGAGGAGAAGGAAGTCATTGAAAACAAACCATTCATGTTTCACAACTCGTCCAGTCTTGGGTTGAACTGGGGTACAGGCTACCCTGTTGCTAAATGTGAGCAAAACCAGTGATGTTAAAATGCAGATGTCACAGTAAAATCTTGAAAATACTAGAAAAAAACAGTCAGAAAACAGTAAACTAAAGTGGATCCTTTCAAAGCTATACTCTCAGATTTTAACAGCTAAAATTGTGATAAATGGCAAGCCTCATCTTAGCCAACTCTGCCATTGTAAAAAAAGTTTTTTAAAAATAATAAATCTTGTCCTGCTGTTGTCAAGATAGGCCATTAATTATGCAGTAATAATTGACCTTCTCTTCAGTTGATTTTACATAAGAATCAAACTCTTGTTTGTGAGTGTTTGTTAACTGTGAAAACTATAGATATTTGTGTTACTGGATTAGAAACTTCAGGCTTTTTTTGGTACTGTCTTATTGCTCAAGATTAACACTTTACCTGCTGACTGAGAAGTATCATCTTACAGCAGGCTCTTTGTACATAAATGCATCTTAAGGTCAGTGGGTTTTTCAGCTCTGCTGGTTTTAGAAAGATGACTTTAGGATCATTGGTATGTCTGCCACAAGAATATACACTGCCATGTGCTCTATTGGAACATTCTTTCCCAACATAATTTTGTTAGGGCCTTCTGGTTACCTGGTTTACCTTTAACTTCTGTCTTGGACTGCTCATGTGTACTGTAGTCATGTTAAATTGATCCTTTCTGGGCTCATTAAGTAGCTTGAACCATATATATGCAAGCAAATATTTTAAAGCAAGACTGTGACATGATTATCCTGTAACGAGCTGTCCCACTGGGGTGACATACACAGAGCACTCATATCTCTAATGCTGTTGGCCGCTACCTAGAAGGTGAATGTGGAAGGCAGTTCTTCAAAAAGTGTCCTTTCCCCTCTCTCACTTGGGCATCTGAGGTGTAGTGACCAGAAGCTGCTCTGGCTGTGACACTGGAGAGGTTTTTTTGGTGGTGCCAGCACAGGGAGGATGCCTGATCACCTGCTGCTCTTCAGACATGGGCAGCTTGTGGGTGGGTTCACGAGTAAGAGAGGCTCTCCTGCTGGTAGTGAAGCTATTTTGTGAGCATGGGGTGTGATCTTACCCACAGGAGAGTGATGTGCACCTACTGTGTGGGACTGCCCTGAGGAGGAGGGTGAGGCAGGGAAAAGATCAAAGATTTATTACTATGAGAGAAAGCTGCTGCTAGGCTGGGGAAGCTGTGGCTGAGCAGTGGAAAAACCCCTTGGGTAGTCCCTTCCCTTTTCTCTTGGTGCTGGACTGTGGGAGAGATACTTGGGATGGGTGTAGCTGGGAGGGGAGCACGAGAGGCTATCTCTCCTCTGTGCATGAGCAAGGAGATGGAGCAGCTTTGTGTGACAGGGCCAGCCTGTCATAAGGGGGCTTCAGGGAAGGGTTGTTCCTTACAGGAGGCACGGGTTATTCTGCAGCAGCTTGGCTCTACACCAGTGGCAACCAGAGCACTGGCTCTAATCGTACCAACCCTGAAACAATCTGCTAATGTTCAACACTGGTGCAACACTGGTGCAGCACTGGCGCTCTTAGGACTTAGTAAGATGTTATTCAGCTGAGGAACCGAAGCTGAAGTGTTCAAAGTTGGACACTGGGTTGCATTCTCAGCCTGCTTCTTCCTCTCCAAGTGAAGAACACATTTTGTGTTGACCTTTATCACTTGATAATGGACACAGGGAAGGGCTGAGTTCAGGAGGTCCTGGCTGTGTCAAAAGCTCTGCATGTGCTGTGCGATTTTTATGCAGGTGTTCGAATAGAGTTTGCTTTTTTTTAGTTTTTTTTCTTTTTCAATCTGGACAAAGATGTAGCAACAGCAGATATTTCTGTGGGTAAATCAACAAAAAGTACTGTAGTTTTGCAAGATGAGTAATTCCTTTTGCAAAGAGTAAAATCTGTGAGTGGGATGTGCTCCCGGAGATTGGAGTGATATGATATGGAATCATTATATTTTGATTGGCAGTAGCTTCCAAAATATTTGTTTTGTTGTGCTTTCTCCCCAGAGTCACTGGTCTCACTAGTCTAACTGCATTTTCCATTGCCTTTGCTGGAGAAGAAATTCAGATGCTATGAATGAGAAATCTTTGTATTCTTACTCTAGAAATGTCCCAGATGTGTCCAAAACTCCCCAGTTTGTTTAGAGTCTCTATTATTATTGCTAATAATATCATGATAATCTTGTAACTTTTTTAAACATTTAAATACATCCTATGTTCCTGGCAGAACTTCTCATCCTTGCTTCTTTTTAAAATGTCACAAAGATTTCTGTTACATGATCTTGAGAGATTGGTTAAATAGATTTCTTCAGTTCACTGCTGTGCTAACTAGCTTGTGAGTAGCTGATCAGATTGCAGCAGTCTCTTCAGTGTGTTCTACTGGATCTGATCCCAGTTTTGCTTCCTTTAGTGTATGACAGCAAAGGGAACCTACACTCACTCTGCTAGAGGCTTTTTCCCTCTGGTTTCAGGATTTTCCTGGAAAAGAATCTTTCATAATATTAAATGTTTCTTACAAATTCTGTTCTATTTTATTTTCTCAATAGGTGTTGGCATCATGTCGGGCATTTCTTTTAACGTCTCGGATTCCCACCAAGGTAAAATCACTGTGTTTCTATAAATATTCTGGGGTAACAAATGAAAGTTACATAAACTAAGTAGCAAAAATTTAGTATATTTTGGTTATAGTTGTTAAAAAGCCAGGTAATTGAGGAATGGTATGTTGCATGGTCTTGTGTTAGAATGGTGCTTCTATTAGTATATGCCTTAAATGAATTTTTCAATACATACATATATATATATATATATATAAATCCACACACTCCTTTTCAGAGGAATTTTAACTTCTAAGATGCAGGTGGCTGAAGAGTTGTGTTGTAAACTCCAACCTGAAGAACTGTGAGAGATGCCTGATGAATTTTATAGAAGGACAGTTTATGTGCAAACAACCTGATGGTATTATTCCCTCTAGTGTTTGTAGTGTCAAATAGGATTAAGTTTGATTTGGAGGCAGAAACTGTTGAGTTTTATTAAATTCTGCTGTTTTCTAATGATTTTTGCTGTTCATTTTGAAAAGCAGTTTGGCAACTCGCCACGCCAATGCCGGTGAATTATTTTTCCTGTACCTGTGACAATTCATAATGATTGTTGTAGAAGAGAGAGATTATTTCCAC
This sequence comes from Peucedramus taeniatus, assembly GCA_013400575.1. NCBI lineage: Eukaryota > Metazoa > Chordata > Aves > Passeriformes > Fringillidae > Peucedramus > Peucedramus taeniatus. The sequence continues at coordinate 46,719 of WBNO01007150.1, read as the reverse complement.
ATGAATAAAAATGACTGATGTGAAAGAACGTCTCTTGTCCAGCTTGGAATCAGTGAATGGGAATTTGGCACATATCCTATTTTGTTGTATTTGACGTGTGTGTGTGTCTAAGTGCATGTGTGTGTGTGTGTGTTTATATATATATATATGTACACACACACACACTGTATAGAAATACCAGAATCCAGAAATAGAACTGTTGATGCCAGATTTTCAGTTCTGGTCACTGGTAAATTTGACCATCCGTAGCTATAATTTGGAGATGCTGACTGACAGGTGGGATGAGCTGCAGCTTGAATTTCTGCTGATATTCATTTTCCTCAGTTGATCACCCTGTCCCTGCAGCACAGATGTCTCTGGTTGGTTGTCTGTTGGTGTTTGAATCACTGCAGTTTTCAGCCAGGGCTTTTTAAGGCAGGGTTTGCTGACTGCTTGCTTGAAAGATAGATCCAATTGATGAAAAGCTCAGACATCAGTGCAACAGCAATCGGTAATCATGATTTTCTTAAACAATAGCAAAGCCATTATAAGTCATCAAAAAACTCTCGATGGCTGAGGCTTGGAGTGCTAAGTGATAACTCTGTTTAGTTGAGTGTTTCAGACAATTCTCAGAACTCATTAAATAGATTTGCATAGCTGAAAAACTTGATTTTGTTTTCATTAAAATCTAAAATATGTATTCTGTACTAGTAGAAATGTAGTTTTGGTGATAGCAAATAGAAGGAAGATAAGCTGTGCTTATGATTTATGTAACAATCAAACTTTTTGTATCTGAACAATTATTAGGATGGTTGAAAATGCATTTCTAGCAGGGTTACACCAACCTAGTAAATTTTCTATTGTCTGTAGTATTTTCAACAGCTGCTCAGAAGCTTTCTGAGCCTGAGTACTTCCATGTATCTGTCAGGCAGCAGCTCCTCAGAAGACAGCTGAGAGCATTCAGCAAAGATGCATTATTTCTCTGGGGACTTCCAACAAAATTGAGTATGCCTAGAGATGGCCAGTTCTGAGTAACTGTTGCTGCTGCATTCGATTCCAAGCTTTACTTTTGCTTAAACAATGCTGTTGAGATGTATCTACTAAGCAAGGATCAAAGTTAAAAATAATCAGTGTTGTTCAACTCCAATACCAACTCACACTATTATCCTTAGAGCAAAGATATCACAATGGCCACCTCTAAACTTCACACTCTGGTCCAATCACTTCATTCCCACTAACTGAGATGGACTCATTGGGTAAAAAAAAAGTAATTGCAACATTAGTAAATGTTGGATGTGTCATCAAGCCCACAAATAAGCATATAAAATATTTGTAGGAATGTAATTCAGATCTGTGAATGCATTTCTAGTGCAGCTTTCATTAAGTTTTGGTTGAAAAAATTGAAAACTGTGAAATTAGCTGCCTGGTCAACTGAAAGGTTCCTAAATGAGAGGCATACATAATTTTTAAGAGGATTTAAAAAACATATAATTTTGGGTAATAAATGAGATTATGCCTTTTAAAACCTTGTAAAAAATATTTCTTAGTTTGAGGTAGATGGTGTTTAGAATGTGCTTTACATTTTTGCTGCAAAGCAAGGACTATAAATTCGTATTTTTAACTAGAAAAATGAACCAAAGATGGGCTGTAGAGATAGTGCCATGTTTCCTGATATTTGTTAATTCTAGGCAAGAGGATTTGCAGACTAAATTCTTGAGTCTAGATCTGTGTGAACTTTTCAAATATTTTTGCTTGTGTATACATACATGTATATAAGTGTTTGCACATACTTTAGCAAAAAAAGGAACCATCGAGTTGATAGGTAAATAATTTTCAAAATATGAAGGATTTCAATCACAGAAACCCTCCCCCCTAAAATTTCATTGTGATTTAGGTAAAGAAATATTTAATTAGTACTGGAAAAAAAGACCTTTTCACTTCTGTATGTGCAGCCTTACTTGATCCAGTAGCCAGCAATAGCTGCTATACATTTTTTTTGGTGGGTTTGTTTTTTTCCCTTTTTTCTTCTTTCTGCCCTGAGTCAACTGCACAGGGCTGTGTCATCACAAAAGATTGGCAACCCTAGCTTAGAAATAAAGCACTGAAGAGAAATGAATGCCCTGCACTTGGGAAAATGCAGGATGTTGGTGTGAGCCCTGAGAAGAGGCTTGTGCTGGTTCTGCCTCTCCTGCCTCAGTTCCCTGCGCTCGCTTGCTTTGTAACCAGGTGTGATGGCACCCCTGAAACTCCCTGTTTGCTGTGGATGCTGCCCCTGCAGCAGAATGTGTGAAATAAAGCGCATGAAGTCCCAAAAACTTCATTGAAAAGTTTGTTCACCAAAAAAGGCCTTTAGCAGAAGGTGAACTTTGCACAGAAATGGGTGTTTATATCTTCTGATGCTGCCAAATCATGAGGGCAACTGAAGGGATAGGGATTCAGAAAATAGGCAACAAAGAACAAAAAGACAGTTATAACAAAAGTTTTCTGGAAAGCTTTTTGATGGTTGGAGGCTGGTTCCTCTGTTCCTGACTTTCCAATGTGCTCTTCCAGCCTTTACGGGGAGGGAGTCTCGTTAGCTGTGTCTGGGTTCTGAGCACCCCAGTAATCATTCAAGGTTGGCTTTTTCACAAATACAGGAATAGAATGATATGGTGCTTGCCAGTCAGCCTGGGAGCACCCTGACTGTGAACCTAGGATAAGATAAAGTACAGGAAACTTCGTGCAATTCAGACAGACTGCTCAGTTACAATGGTTTCAATGATAACTAAAAGGAAATGAGCTAATGTAGTAATGATTCAGTCCAAGAGGTTTGTTTCTTTCTGTATATCTCAGCTGTCAAGATGATTGTCGACATAATTTGAATTCAGATCTTAGCACACTCCCTGTAACCCTAGATTTGTCCTTGGAGAAGAATTCCCTGCCACCTTCTAAGCTTCCATTTGGAATCAGTATGTTCTTCCCTGCCTGGTCTGACTGTCATCCAAATAAACCACTCAGACAAAGCTTATGTATTACTTTTAGATAAGCTAAAGCAGTCCTTGGACATTTATGTTAATATCTTTATTTACCTATTTATATATGTTATTTTTCTTCACATAAATATATATATATAGTGTCTACATGTCCCCTCAGTTTCTGTGCAGTAAAATTTTTCATATCTATGATCAATGTACTATGAAAGAATAATTGCAAAGCTGTGAGGATTGTAATGAATGATTAATCAGTCACAAGAGTACACATCAGTAGAGTATTATTGTATTAATGACACTTTTTATAGTAAAATTTTTTTCAAATAATTGATTATAAGCTTATGTGCTTATAGCTTGCAGTAAAATGTCCAGTGTGGTATTCCTATAACCTCTAATAACCATTTAAACCTGTAACAAATAAATGTAAGTATTGTTTTAATGAAAAATGCATCCAGGTATTAAAAAATACTTGGTGTCAATTACAGAAACTGATATCAAATATCAGTAACCTGCTCAAGGTTTTCTTAACCTCATGGAAAAGTGTAAGTGCTCTTTAAAATAAGATGATGTTTGCACTCATGCGTGTTTTCTTTTCTAACTACAGTTAGAACTAACTTTCAGCTACTTGGAAATCCAAGGAGTAACTTCCAGTAAACCAGGCCAGGTGAGTGTATTCTAGATAAAAGGTACTTGTTTATTCATTGCTAAATCTGTTCCAGTCAAGGAGGTAAGGCTCTAACATGCAGGTGTCTCCTTCCACTGAGCATGCTGTGCATTTGTATTCTTGTTGGTCTAAAGTCTTAAAAATAACAATAAGAATTTAAAGAGTCAGTTTTAGGAATGTTTTTTGCACTTGGAATAATGATAAGAAATAGATTGGTGTTTTCTCTGGTTCAGTATGGTACAAGTTTCCATTTGTATCATCGGTGGATCTTTTTCTCAGAGCTGGTAAAGCAATGGTATGCAATCATCACCACACAAGCTGCAGTGGCTTTTGTGGTGAACACCTTTATGGGGAAACCAAAAGCTCCTGCTTACATTGCAGGCAGGAATGCTTTGCTTTTTTCATGCCTTTACTGTGTACAGCACAAAATATATTTGACAGCATGTTACGTGCCCAAAAAAGTAAATGTCAAAGGGAAGGTGCTGAAAAGAGGAATGCCTTTAGAACATTTTTAATTCATAAGATGAGCATGTTGACAAGATTTGACAGTTCAATTGTATCAAAGTCTTCATGTGTTTCATGTGTGTTTGGCTATTAAAGAGCTTTTAAGGAATAGGAGTGCCTGAGATACTTTGAACTCTGAAAAGCTCTCATTGTATTAACATCTCATCTTTTTAACCTGTCTTTTGAAGCTTTCCTTAAAGGAGGGGAAACAAATGGTCCAGGTGTTTTAATGGGGAGACATTTACTAAATTCTAAGTTTTTGTGGCTTTTTAAAATGTAAGGTACTAAAATGCCAGGTAACTATTGCTAATTGCTCCTGGAGGCATAGACTATTGTAGCAGCATTTACAAGAGATTTTCAGCAGCCTCAATGAACATACAGCTTTCCTAAAATATTTCTTAAGGTTTTTCATGTTTACCTTCATTTGTGTTTGAATTATGTGAGGCTTATAACTGAAGGCAGAGAGAATCCTAGATTATTTCTTGTGGAGCAAACGGTTTTGTTGCAGTTTTCCTGCAAACAGCATATTATAGCTGTGATATCAGAAGAGTGTAGTTTTGTGCTAGGCATCTTGCACAGAGCCATGAAGAGCTTCCTGCTGTAAGATAAGTGAACAAGTGGACAGAGTAATATAAGGAAATGTTGTGCTAATATTGGTGATGATGAAAAACTGTGGTAAGTTACCCATTCATTCGTCATCAGGGGGTGGTGGTAACAGGCTCAGAAAGGAGCTGAATTGATGATAAAAGGTGTGAATAGTCTCAGTGTGCTTTGGGGGTCATGCAGCCTCTTCTAGGATTATCATGGTGGTGACCCTAGGCATGAATTGGGAACCAAGAGAGCCCTGTGAGCCAGCTTCTATAAGTACCTGTACCATACTGCGTAGAGTCCCCTCTCCTACTGTTTATCTTCACTTATTTATTTCTCATGTTACCTTCTCACTGTGTGTGCACAGCTTCTTATCTAAAGGAGGTGATGACTTGGGCTGTGCTGACTATTCACACTGGAGTCAGCAGAAACATTACATTGCTTCCTGTGATGCAGCCAAAAGCAGCAGCAGAGCTGATGTGTCACTCATACTCTAATCTGATTTGGTTCTGAGCACTCAATATCTAAGAGAGGCACGTTGCAGAAGGCTTTATTTATCCCCCTCTCTGAAGCACACATCCCCCAGACAGCAGGACAGTCATGCTGGCTGAGTTACTGCTTCATCTCCACTGAGACAACACAGCAACACATCATTTTCTTAAGCAGCACAGAACAAAGCATTAGAGCTTTTCCAGAGGATCACAGCCATTAAAGACTTTTACTTTTTGCCGGAGGAAACAGGCACCCTGCTCATTCAATAGTTTCCTGTCAGGCTGTGCTTGCTTCTCCTGGTGTTCTGGGATGTGTTTCAAAAGAGAACAATGCTGTGAAAAGTTCTTGGTTTTCAAAGTGTCAGCTGAGGTCAAGATCCTTTGAAAATTGTATTCCCGTGGGAAGCAGGGCACTGTTAGAAAAAGCAACGTTTGAATACGGGGGTCTTTGTACATTCAAGAACAACTTTCAGAAACTTTACCTGGAGCGTTGCTGTGTCATGTCTTAAAGAATAACAGATTCCTATGAGCATTCAGCTGGCATTCAAAGTGTGTTCCTGTTTACTTCATAACATGAATGATATGATACCCTTCTCAGCCTCTTGTACTTTTATTTATAGTTGATTATGGAAACTGAGAAATGCAGCATCTCCATGAAGATGGCATCCTCAGAGGATGTGAACGAGGTGCTGGCACACATTGGGACCTGCCTCAGGAAGATATTCCCTGGACTCTCACCAGTGTAAGTATCCTTCAGGGCACCTCTAGTGGGAAAAGATTGTATGGAAGCAGTGACAAGCCACCCCTTTTTGTCTGCTGGGCTCCCCACCCTGATCTCAGAAATACTCTGAGGATATAAGAATCATATCTGCAAGCACTAAGCTTTTGTTCAGGTGTATGGCAGAACCAGGACATGGTGCAGAGCAGAGTTAGACTGTGTGTCATCCTGTAGGGTCATAGGAGGTTTTGGTTTGAAGGGAGGTGCAGTTATTTGAGGTCTTAAGTTTTTATTTTACCTTGTTGCCTCTCCAGCCTCAGGTATAGCTTAAGTTCTGTCTTTTTTGTTGTAACTGGCTCCTTTTTCTGTTTTATTTTTTCCCCACCAGAAGTAAAATCAGAGTTGGGAGAGGAGGGAAAAATTCCACTTACTTTCAGTGTTTGTGAAACAGTGCACATGATTGTGAGCCTTGTTCTTCAAAACTAAGCCCTTGGCAGTCTTGTCATATACTTCCCATGATTTAACTGACTCCTTGAATTATTTGTCTCCTTGTCTGGCTTTTCATTGCGTTACTTGTGCCTTTGGTTTTCTCTCTTACCTGTGTCTCTGGGTTCTATAATCTTGCAGCAATCCTCAGTAGTTTTTCTTCATTTTCTTTTCTTTCTTCTCAGTCATTCCCTCATCTTCATCACTCTCTACCAACTCATGCAGCTCTACTGTCTTCTCTTCAGCTCCTGGTTTTCAGCATTATTAGGAAAAATGGGCTGTGGAAAAGAGTTTTCCCAGACAGTTGATTTTTATAAGTGAACTTTAGTAACAGACACTATGAATGGTTAGGCTAAATTTACATGTTTTGAGTGCATGTGTTTATTATTCACCTTTCCTGTAGGTGGAGTAGGAAATCAAGTTCATAAACTCTGGATGGCAATTTATTTTTCTTGTTTTCATTTTTTCCCCACTTCCAATTTTTCCTCTCAGGCAGTGTTATTAGCTGCGTTAGTGGAGATTGAGCTCTCCCTTCAAAGATCATGAATACAACTGAATATTTGTGAGCAGGGTTGCTATAAAACCTCAGCAATAGTGTGAGAAATGCAGACAAAAAGAATGGAGAGGGTTGAAAGAGTGTTTGTTTGTCTGGTTGTTTTTGAAGGCCTTGAACTCTCTATATGTTTTCTGTGGGTTTTCTTGAGAACATTGCTGGAGCAGTTTGGGTAGCTGCATTGTATGCTTGCTTTCCAGAAAAGTAATCAAATTTCTTGCTCTCCTCTCAGATGGCAGAGTTTTCCAAAATGAAGGCATTGGAGTTGGGTAGATGATAGAGGACCAGATCAGGCAAGACAGGGGAGAAGGAGTTTCTCCAGTTATTATTGCTTATTAATTATTTTCTGCTCCACCTCCCACCCCCTTAGACCCCACATAAATTCTGTAGCATATGAGGCAGTCTTGCCATTCAGAAAAACAGACAATTTTATTTCTTAAAAGGCAGGAAGGTATTGTGTTTCTTGTCTGTCTAGGGAAGGAAGCTGCTACCAAAATACAAAGACTGGAGCTGGATATCAAGAGTGCAGCCTAGAGGCCACATGGAACTGCTCAGCTCTTTGCACCGTTGTGCTATTTCTGCATAAAAACAGTGTATATACAGCAGTGGTCTCAGGGTAACCATTAATACCATGTCTCTTCCCTATTTTTGGCATCCTGGTGTCAGATGAGGGCCACAAGTCTCCTTAGATGGAGTGATCCTGGAAAAGGATTTAGTCACTCCAGTAGTCACAGGGTTAATCGAAAGAGAGAAAGAAAGAGTGAATAAATGTTACTCCTGCTGTGCTGCATAATGGTGTGTGTGGCTTTTCGGTAGGAAAGTGGGTTTTATTAAAAATGGTAATTCTTCCTATACACTCATTTAAAAACGCTCTTAAAATAAAAAAGGTTTATGTGTTTAAAAATACTCTCAAAGCCATGAATGGTGTTTTTCCTCTTTTTTCCATCTAGGAGGATTATGAAAAAAGTAACTATGGAGCCTTCAGAAAGACTGGCTAATCTCCAGGCCCTGTGGGACAGTCAGACAGTGGCAGAACTTGGACCTTGTGGTGAGAATGAATTTAAATGCTCAAATATAAAAGGGCTGGAATTGCAGTGTCAGGAAGTTTAATTCTATTTCTGGCAGAAGCTTGTAAAGGTGTAATTAGTTTTAAGGTGTAATTAGTATGAGGCAGACTTCTGATTGGTAGGTGAAAGCACTATATTAAGCTTTCTTGCTACTTACCACATGAAGGTAGAATAGTCTCAGTTCCTTTCATAAGCACAATGCACAGTCTTATGAGAGAAAAAGAGAGTGAGTTTTGAAAAACTGGATCTTTAAGTATTAAAGTGTCCTTTTAGATGTACATTTGTTTGCTTGTTTGACTTCTTTATTAAATAAGTCTCTCGGGTTGTTTGTAGGAGGCTTTTCGCAGATGTATGCGTGTGTTTGTGACTGGCTTGGATTTCCCTACAGAGAGGAAGTACAGTGGGTAAGTGCTTCTTGTTCTGAAGCTTTTTTCAGCTACCTGTACTAATGATGTAAGAACAGGTAAATCCGTAGTGCTTGACAAAAAAAACCAAAACCCTACAGTTCTGTAAGGATGTATTTGGTTTTGTATTTTTAACAGGATGTTGATACGATTTATCTGACACAAGATACCAGAGAGCTGAATTTGCAAGACTTCAGCCACCTTGACCACAGGTAAACCATGTGCAGTAATCATGCTAATATTGATGAAGTGGAATGACCCCATAGCTGTTACTGGAATGTGTAGACCTGTGAAATTACCATCTGTAGCATTTTTTAGTTTTCAGCACGAAGCTGCTGTTTTTGCACAAAAGCCCCATGGAAACCTCATTTCATTCAGGAGCCTGAGAAGATAAATATATTTTCTTATTGGAAGCAATCCAGAAAGTTAGCAGATAGATACTTTTCCTGTGATGGCAGATATAAGAGCTCAAATTCAGCAGATAAAACATGCAGCTACATCTGGTGGGCACAGCAAAAAAGGAAATTATGAAGTCTTTACTTCAGCAGAATCTTTTTCTCATGGTGTACACAGTAAAGGAAATTAAGTTTTGTCAACAAGTCAGTAGAAGGTTTAAGTTGTTCAACTGAATTCCAGCCAGTTGTCTCTTCACTTATAATAGATGCTATCAAAAATATGTACTTCCAGAAAGGAACTAATTGAGGGTAATTTTGCTGTGAGATGCTGAAACCTAGTTCAGTGTTGTATTTAGTTTACTGAATTTAGCTGGCTGAGAAAATTGGATTCGGAGAAAGTTGAATCTGGAGATATTACAAGTAGGAGAAAGTGGGAGGGAAGCTTAACTAAAATTCATCATTATACAAAGGAAACTGCAAATGTAAGAAAGTGTAAATAAGATTGAGAAAGTATTTATTTCTTTGGGAGAATGCAGTGGAAGAATTAAGAATCTATCACAGATACAAGGTTAGAATGTTGTAACAGAAAGGCTGGACCTGGTGGTAGGTAAATAAGAGTATTTTGCCACAGCATTCTTTGCAGATTTAAGCTGTCTGGTGTGTGAACTTGCAGTATGTCGCGTTCAAAGACTTAGCTCATTTTCTGTGACACATTTTCACAGTTTGCAATGAATCCCTTGGCAAAGTTACCAAGCAGTATCTGTGTTGACCAATTCAGAGGTGACTCAAGACTACAGGGCTGCAATTGGTGCATGACAGATGTAGCCAAAGACTCTTTCTTTGGTTAAGCCTTGCTGAAAGAGGATAAGGGAGGAATACTATTAAGCACAAGCAAATTTGGGGCAAGAACTTAGCGATGCTTTAAACATTTATTGCAAGATGAAGTGATGAGAAGACTGTGGGGCATTCTTGAGAAAGTGACCTACAGATATCCAGCCTCAATAGATATTAAATGTTCAAACAATATTATAGGAAAGAGTAGGTAGAATTGTTTTAAATATTTAGAATATCTCAGATGGTGCAAATGAGTTTGGCTTTCAGAAAATGTAATAATGGGTTTGTTGTTTTAGAAAAGCTTTTCATTAAAATATACCTTACAAAATTGATGTTGCTGACGAAATGTATTTGTGCTGTTAAGAAAAGTCTTTAGTAAGTGTTTCACGATTGTCTTAAGTCCAAAGATTCAAATCTATTTTGGAGCCATTTACGTGGTGTGGAATCCATCTTGTAATGAGAACATCTACATATTGAGGACTGAACTGAAGAACATTTTGGATTGAAATTTCAAGAAGATTAAAATTTTAAGAAAGCCAAACTCTTGTTATTCACTAAAAATACAAATTAGGCATTGAAATCCCAGTCAATTCAAGAATGTATGTAAGCATTTTCCATATATTTAAGACACTGGGCCTGCTATAAATTCACAGTATGTCATTATACTTTGGATTTTGAGAGACTGTTCTATATCTCATCCACCTAATTTTTGGGATTGCTGAACCTATATAGTTTATGTTGTGTAGTATCTCTGAAGCAAGGTAGGACAGGTACATCAGTTCACTAAATACAGGGGCTATGCATTGCAAAAATAAACAATTTGTGTTTTTCCAAGTAAAACATTTCTCTTAAAGGTCAGCGTAAGATGGCATGAATTATAAATTAATTTAAGTTCCCAGAGCATCACAGCATGGGTTGCTGCTTGGGAACATGAGTTCTGAGATTTTATCTGAAGTTGTGTTGTGAACCATATAATTACTTAAAAAAAAAAAAAAGACTCAAAGTGAAAAGTGAAAAAAGGCTTATTTGATATAGTTGCATGATCTTCATCTGTGTAGCATGTGTTTTAGCTTATTTGGACATTCAAAAAATTTTAAGAAAAATGTAATTGTTTAGATTTTTTTCCTTGTGCTGTTGAGATTTCTTGCCATCTGAAATACACAGGGGGACAAAGATGTTGAAGAAATGTGAAGGCATTAGATAAGCTGGAATCTTGTTGAGGCTTGGAGAGATTGTCTGCATTCCAGAAGAACAGAATCTGTTTTTATTTTAAGATGGCACAGATTTATCTTTTATAAATATTACTTTATTCTGGATGGTAATTTAAATTAGTATAAGCATCTCAATGTAACTCAGTGAGGGAAAGTTATGAGAAACCCTGCTTTTGGAACTGGTTCTTAGCTTTCTTTCACACCATATTGGAAAAGAATTCAGTTTATGTTAAAACCACATCTAGACTGCAATAGAGTAAAGCGAATAAAGCAATATATAATTTTTTTGCAGAAGATTAAACTATTCAAGAAACATTGTTACAGCTGGACAGGAATATTTTAAAACAAATCAGCCCAGCTGATTTTCAAGTTCTCGTCTTTAAATATTTCTTGAAAGTGTCGTAGCTCTGCCACTGAGACTGAGCACCCCTTGTCCTTCAGCCATTTCTCTCCTGAGCCAGAGAAGGAAAGGGGAGAAAGGCACAGCCTCAGGCAAGTTCTCTCTGCAGCCATTCTCCTGCCCAGAAGTTCCTGAGCTCTTGCCAGCCCTCCAAGTTGCCTTACCAACTCCCTGGCAGTGTGAACACTTGCAGTTTGTGATCCCCAGTCTTTGTCCCTCTTTTCCTTTGAAAGAACTGGGCTGCTGCTGATGGATGACCTTCAAATGCTCATGGTACCTTCTGCTGCCTTTGGAGCTGGTGGTCCACAGCATGAACAGCTCTGCTCCACCACTGTCAGCCTGTCCGTTGTGTGCCCAGCTGTGCTGCCTGGTTACTGCTGCATGAACAAACCAAAATTTCACCTGAAAAATTGCTCTTATATTAATTCCACTTCCAAGGCAAAGGCAGTGGCAAGAGAGCATCAAAGGTGAAATTCATTACCGCCTTACCAGGGAACCACAGAGGAGAAGCAAACCTCTCTGTGGGCATTCCATACTCCATGGAAAGATTCCTGCCTGCCCAGCCTAAGGGGAAAGTACCTCTGGGTTGTTATTTTTTTCTCACCTAAAGTTTCTGCAGTTAGTTACTGCTTTACATGGAGATGAAGTGTGTGTATGTGTAGGAACAAAAGCAACGTGGTGGACAGAAATAAATCTATACACTTCACGAAGCTGCTAAGTCTCTGCTGTGCCTGTGGAAATGAATTCACCACACAACGTGATGTGTGCTGTGAACAAGATGGAAAGATGGCTTAAATCCTTGAAGGGCACCCCACACTAGTTCCTTTACAGGAGTGTGAAAATGGTCCATTTGCATGAGCTTCTCAGTTGGTGAGCTACAGTCTTTTGCTGCAAAATGCTGCACCTTCGATCTGTTACCTTAGTGATGCTTGTACTTCCAAATCTAGCAACTGCAGTTCCCAATATAGCCTGAGGAATGGTTGTCCACGTGATGTCGCCTTGTCTCCTGGCTTTCCTGAGTGTTTAACAACCACCCCGAAGTGTCTGCTTGTTTGCAGAGGAAAACTGGAGGAGGGGAAGGATAGAAAGAAGATGGGAGAAGGGTGCTGCATGTTAAGTGCAGACCTGTGCCTACCTGCATATGTCCTGAATGAAGAGCTGGGGGGGAGTGGGGTAGGGGTGGGGGGTTGGACTAGCTTATAAAAGCCAATTATTTAAAATACTCCCTAGAAAAACAGGCTTGAATGGCACTGGTTTGCTGGTTTGATAAGTTAGTTTGTGTATGTTACAGCACTTTATTTCATTATAAAGACAAGGGCTTTCTAAGGAGCTGTTAAGCCTCTGTGTAGGTGTATGTAAGTGTTTAATATGCAGCACCAAACGATCGGAGTGCTGCTCTGCTAAAGGGTGTGATAGTGCTTGATGAATGAATCTGCTGGGGGGGAGCGTGCAGACGTGACATTCATCAACGTCTGCTACTGGAGAAACTTAACAGAGGCAGAGCAGATCACGTTAAGAGGCTTGGAATGAAGAAAATGAGAATAATTTAGAATTTCATTTGTGAAATCCCTTTTACAATTAAGGAGGGTTTGTGCTCAATGTCGCATTATCCTGTTGCAGGTCTCCTGTTTCCTGGGGGAATTTAACTATAGAGATGAGACAAGGAGGTGTTCTCTAGAAGCATTCAGTCATGGAATTATATTAAATCATCAGACTGCCAAAAAGCTTTTTAGCGTCATGCTAAATTATAATTAGAGGTGATTAAGGAGCTTAAACATGTCACAGGCTGAAGAAAAAGTTATGCTAAAAGTAGGAATGGCAGCCCAGACAAATTCCTGATTTTAAAATTCATGCTAGAATGGATGCCAGTTGTCCAGTCAGAAATTTTTATTAATATAAGAGGAAGACTTGCAGCTGCTGTTTTTAGAATGAAGAGCTTTCTATAATGGGGATGGTAGACAATTAGCATTGCAAAACTATGGGGAATGAGGCATGGAAGAGCACTTAGGAGATTGTTTCAAATGACAGTTATATGAAATGTGTGTAAAAGTGTTTTTCTTTTTCTAGAGACTTAATACCTATAGTTGCTGCTCTGGAGTATAATCAGTGGTTTACAAAGCTGTCCTCCAAGGATCTGAAATTAGTAAGTAATAAATTGAAACAATATATCTGCTTCTACCAGGCTGTGCTGTGTTTTGAAGGTTGCTGTTACGTTTTTTAAAGTGAATTTTTTTTGGCAAGTACAACTGGGCAATCTATTGCCAATTTTTTTTTTCCTGGAATCATATCAGGAAAATATAAACTGTTGGGTAGTCAATTAGCACCACAAAAACACTGCTGAGATTCAGGTCTAAATTTCAAATAATACAGTCTGAAAACTTTGTTGATTGACAGTAGTAGCCCATAAAACTTCATTAGGCATTGCTGACTCCCCCAAACAATATTCTGTGACTAATAGGAAGCTAACTTTAAAGCAGCCAGAAATCTTTGTTGCTTTTTGGAGGTGAAAAGAAAATGCCGAGATTCTGGGGATTTTTTCTTGCATAAAGCACTTTTTTTCTGTGTCATTTTCATTGTAACTTGATGATTTTCTGTCCCAGTTTTCCAAAGCACTGATGTGTGGTGCCGGATTTTTTTCCATATCAGTTTTCATTCCTAAAAGCAAAAAGAAAGCATGTCTAAACAAGTTGTTCACTGAAAAAAGGGCCAAGAAAAGCAGTAATTCAGTGACAATTTAAGTGTATCAAAATATGCTATTTCTCCTAAATTTGAAAGTTTATCAGGTCACAGGTGGAGTTAGTGGTTTGCTTGAGAAATTGCTTTCATGCTTGCCTCCAGAAGCTTTTGCCTTTAAAAATTAATATTAAGTTTCATCTTGTTTAAATTGATGTCATTTTACTGATCTGTAAAGCTCTCATTATATTCCTAAGCTGTCATTTCCAATGAAAATTCAATAGGAACTTATGTGATTCTTGGCAAAAGAGTAGGCAGAAAACTTCTTTCCTGCTGGGACATCTCTCTCAAAGTTATGCATGGAATGAAGGTTGTGGTATTTTTAGTGCTGTTGTAGTTTGCTTTTAAAAATCAACATTGTTAAAAGGTACAATGCAATTAATCAGTTTCTGCTTCAGTGAAACTGAGATAGTTTGCTTAGTTAGAAGACTGGCTGGTGTAGTTTTAGGACAAAACCTGGCCCTATTATCTATCTGAGATATATTTTTGTGAAAGTTTTGGGGTTTTTTCTTAGCAGCTTTCCTGTGGAAAACAAATAAACTTTGTCAGTCTCGAAAATGTATCAGTTACTTAAAAAAACCCCAACCTCTTACCTTCCACACATTCAATTTTTAAGTCAAAAACGAGGAAAGTGTAGATTGTTGGACAGTAAATCCATGCCATAAGAACACTGCCAAGGGTCATGATGAGGTCAGACGTATCCGGAGGCCATTGAGTGCATTGTGTTTCACGAGTCCCCCTCTGACATTGTGCTTGATACACAGGACCCACGGTGGTTTTATAGTACAGGCATGAAACTTTCCACTTGCAGTCACAGTACTGTAGAAAGATAGTGATAATATTCTGGATTATTAAAACATGGATGGTAAAGAAAGTATTGGGAAAATGGCTGAGTTGACAGTCTTCACCAAAAATTGCCTTTACTGTGTAAAGGATTAATAAGATTTTACGTGTGTCGTAGAGCAGATTTATTTTGTTTGGGGCAGTTATTTTGGACATTCATTTCGTTTGAAAGTAAAAAAAAACCAAACCCTGAAAAATACGCAAACTAGAAGATGTCAGATACTCATTAGAGACAAAGATATCCCAGGTATGAATGCCACATTGTTGTTTTTAAAGGCAGGTAAAAGAATTGTTTCAGCACTTCATGATCATGACTGAAATTCAGGTTTGGATATCACATGAGCTCTGATTAGTGTGAGCTGTAAGGGAAAAAAGAAAAGTCAAATCCAGAAGCGAAATAAAAGTTTATAATGAACGGTGATGAGGTGCAGAGTTCATTGCATGGCTTTTGAATGATTACAGTTTTATCTCTCTGTCTGAATGAGCAGAGCAAACAAACGCTTTTGTTGTCATGTTTTCTTCATGGCACTTGCAAATATCCATGCAAATTCTAGAATTCAACAACAGTAGAATATGAGATGGGATTTGCTTCTGCATAGGCTGGAAGAATTCATACTCAAATATACTGGCCCTTAACCACTAATCCTTGGGAGTCTTTGGAGGACCTCTCTAGCTAGGGCACTTTTGCTCCTGGGGTTTTTTAGGATTTTTTCCTTTTTTTTTTTTTTTGTTTGCCTTCCAACATCTTTCTTTGTGTTTAGTTGTCATTCCTGGTCAGGCTTTATTCTCCTTTGCACTAGTTACCACTTTTTTCTGTAGGAGTAGCATGCATATGAATGAGATTTCTTTTAAAATTAAGTGAGAGTTTTTTCTGAACCACATGATTTGGGTTGTTTTCACCATCACTATAAAAATTCCGCCCCTTTTGGTTAGGTGGTCTGGTTCATTAGTTACTTGCTTTTAGTCTGCTTCCTGCTTCTCTTGAATCTTTTCCAGAAGTCTTCTGTTCATTCTCCTGGATGTTTCTGGTAGTTTTTACTTCCTATTTATGTGTAACAAGAAGGTGGCTGTGGCCTGGATCCCATTACGATGTACAGCTTAACTCGATAACTGTCTGTTCCGCCTTTGTGTTCTTTAACGCTGTTCTGTCTTTTCTGTGGCAGTCCACTGATCTCTGTGAGCAGATCCTGCGGGTGGTGAGTAGGTCCAGTCGGTTGGAAGAACTGGTATTAGAGAATGCCGGGCTTAGAACGTAAGTAATTCCTTCACAATGTCACTTTAGATGCTGCTTACTCCCACTAAAAGGGATGTGTGGTGTATGTTAGCCAGAATGAGCATTAAAAAAGCAATGCTCAATGTCTGTCTAGTTCTGATGAGCCTCTAGTCACAAGCTTTTTATAAGGTTTTCCAGGGGGTCTGTATGTCCAGGAATTCCCTTTAAACTGGTGTTTTTTAAGATTCTGCCTGGAGAGTTGGGCTAAGTGGAGCAGAGTGATTGAAAGAGAGCATAGACCTTAATCTGGCTCGTATTGTTCCTCTCCCAACATCTTTTTATCATTTAAGAAACAGTGGTTTAGGTTTTGTTAAAAAAAACATACTATGCCATCTTGCATAATAAGACTGTTGTTGTTTCATCTCCAAATGAGCTGGTGTTATCTTAATGTGGATTGCTGTCTGCTCAAATGTAACAGGACTTCTACATTAACAACTTTTTTGAAGAAAGTAGATCAGTAAGTTTAGTGGCTTGCCATAGACTAAGAAGAAAGATATGCAAAAATAAGCCATACAAATCCTTGCATATGTTTTAAGTACAGTAAGTTGTAGTTACTAGGTATTTGCTTTTCCCCCCCCTTCACAGGAAATAGAAGCACAGTTCAAGTTACTTCCAGCTGTGCTAGTTTATTCTTGTAGTGCTTGTTTTGGTTTAGGGTAATGTCCAAGACAATGTAGACAGGATAAACTCTAGATCTAATGATTTTTTTTTTTTAATTAAAAAAGCAGTGTAAAAGTGGGAGAAGCAGAACACTCTGCAGAATTACAAATAAAGGGAAACAAGCACAGAGGAGATATTTGGTGTGCCTTACATTGTCTCCTCTTCCATTGTTGGAGTCTTTTTCTCCTTTTTAAAGTGCACTTTGCATTGAAATGCCTTTAAAAGAAAATTGCCTACATGACACAAGAAATTTGAGGTCGAGTTTGGAATAATAAGGGAACTTTGTGATCACTAGTGCACTACCTTTAAAAGCTGTCATTCAAACATAAGCCCCTGGTTTTAATCTAGTTTTTCTTCCAGTATGTGCCATGAAATCTAGTGATAATCATTAATATAAAGGATATGTTGAATACCTTTGCACGTTGCTTACCTTAATTTATCACAGTTGGATTAACTGCTTTCAGTTTTAACAGGACCTGACAGATAATCAACCTGTGACTTTGGTTTTCATGTCTCCATCTACATGCAGAGTGTTTGGCACTGTGCCTTGGTGTGTATCTGTTCTGATGAACACTGTCTGTTTTTGCCAAGGATGCATTTGTCAGTTTTGCCATTTATCATATCTGTTTGCTAGGAGATCCTGTTGTTGCTGGCTATCTCTCTTCCCATGGCTTACAGACCAGTCATTTTTAATGAGCTGTGAGAGAATGCCAAACCAGGGTTAAGCAAGAGCTACCAAGAGTAAAGCTGTAAGAAATAACCTGAGCAGCTGCAAGAGCATATTTCTTCTTGCAGCAGAGTCATGTTAAGATGATTCTGTTTTTTTCTATATCCAGCCCCTTATTTCTGTGATTTGGTTTGGGCCACAGCCTCATAAACACTTGTCATCCTCCCAAATGATGAAACAGCAAACTATTGTGCAGTAGCAGTAATAAGGACCCAGAACTAGGGAAGTGTGAACTTCCTGTTGGGGAAAACAGCATGTCAAATGAAAACCCCTGTCTGATAAGATTTGTGCTTTCCAGTTTAGATGCTCTGGGAAATTTTATCCTCATTGCTATTTCTTTAACTACACATAAAGATAATACTGGAAAGCTTCAATGTGTATAGCAGTCACTAATGTTTTGTAAGTGTTTTAATTAACATGCGTGATGTCCACATTTCAGAGAGAGCAGAGTAATTCAGGCTGGCCCAAAAATATGTACTTGAAAGGAGGGTTAATCCCTGAGGTATTTTAGAGGAATGGGACAATATGTGATAACCAAAATAGTGATTTCTCAGTGAGCAGCTCAGCCTATTGATTAGGCTGGGCTTTGGTGTCTGCCAGGCTTTGAAGCTTGGCCAGACAGGCACAGGCTGTGTATGGCTGGAGCTGCACTGTTGGGAGATGTTAAATGGCAAAGACTTGGATATTGGGAAAAGGTTCTTCCTCCAGAAGGTGGTTGGGTGCTGAAACAGGCTCCCCAGGGCACTAGTCATGGCCCCAACCCTGCCAGAGCTCAAGTAGCATTTGGACAGCAGTTTCAGACACGTGGTGGGGTTGTTGGGGTGTCTTGTGCAGCACCAGGAGTTGGACTTGATCCTTGGGAGTCCCTTCCAACTCAGGATATTCTGTGATTTCCATGGAACTGCAAGACAGACTTCCCAGTCTGCAAAGGCCCGTTTGCAGGAGCTGGTGCAAGTGATTTATTTGTTGCACTTCCATTCTCTCTGAAAGCTAGCAGGCAGAATGTCCCTGCCTTCATTCACTCTGTCCTGCGCAGCCCTGTTCCAAAGGGAGTGGCCAGCTGCCACATGGGGAACAACAGAAGTGCCTGTTGCTGGTATCCAGAGGGCCTTTGACAGTCACATAGAGTCTTTACTTTCCCTTCTTGACAGGGGCTTAATGTCCTTAGACCTAACAGTGTTGCTTCCTCCCACACATCCTCTTTATTTCTGTGACGTGGATGTTGTCTAGACAGATCTCAAGGAATTGTTTTGTTCGTCTGAGATTTCCAGATTGGTAGTATTCTTTCCCTTGATGAAATATCCTTAGTCTGTCATATGTATCGTTAAATTGAATCTTTTTGGGGCATTACCTCCAAGCCTGAATAAGCTTGTTTCAGCCAAGCATGGCTGTGTAATGCATACAGAGCAAGCTTGATGCTTTATAGAAAGTTTCAGACTTACGCTGCATGCTCTGTTCATAAAAGTAGCAAATTTTATGACTTGAAACAAATAGTGAACAAAGGAGGAGAAGAGATGTTCCCCCATGAGCAGAGCCAAGGTGCCTCTGTTTATGGCAGAGGCTGCACAGGGAATGTGTGTTATTTGTTGTATTATTTTTTTCCAAAATGAGCCTTGGAGCCCTGTGAGCCCAATATAAATAGTCCAGTGCTTTCTGGTGGAAGTTGGATTGCTGTGCCTTTGCTAAGAAGTTCACACACACTCCAGTTGTCCAAAACTTTCTGATAATCCTGCCTGTATTGTTGGCAAAAGCTGGAGCAGAGTTTGTAAACAAGCCTGGAGGTATAGGCAAAGTATTGTAATGACAAGAATCTGTTAGGGATAAAGGAAGAGGAGGAAACTCCTCAAGAGGAAAGGGTTTGTTGCTTTTTAATTCAAAACCTCATTTTTCTTGGCTGGACATAAGCAGCTTGATTCAGATGCCTAAGGGCAGGCATCTAGCACCATTTGAAATGCTGGAGGATTTCCAGAGTGTTGGCAAATGTCACTGAGGACCTACAGGAGATCTGTAGTCTTCTGCAGCAGCAGCTGGTAGCAAAGCAGGAGACCCTGGGGCCTGTCAGGTGGCAAAGTTTCAAGTTCAGAAGTTCTTTTGTTGAGTGTTTGTATTCACATGCTGCTTGTATTTTAGGAAGAGAATATGTTTTTCCTCAAGGCAGCCCTTCATCATGCATCTGCAGTGCTGGAACCAGTTCTAGCCCCAGAAGGACATAGGGTTTCAAAGGGGAACTAAACTTCCCTGGAGCATCTCTCTACTCCAGTAACTTTGCAACTTCAGATAACCAAAAGCTATTGAGGTTATTGCTGTTCAGCCTCCTTTCTTTTCCAAATGCTAGAAGAGAATGCTGCCTCCACTGTGGTTCTCAGCACATAGTTTGATGGATCTGTTCCAAAGAAAGAGGGCAGTATTAATTAGCATTTTGGTAGCTCTCCACCACTGGTCTACAGGAGAAGAAATTATGTACTTCAAGGCAGAGAGAGAAAGAAGGAAGTTCAAGACAATAGTTTTGCTTTCTATCTTGGTGTCTAACTTAGGTGAGGTAAGAGCACTGAAGTTACAGCCTGACTTTATCAAAAGCCCACAGTAGGTCTAGTCCCTTATCACATCATAACTTCTCAGTTGGTACGAGAATAGGTTTGAGGATTTGTCTTAGAGTTGATAAGACACCAGCCTTCTGACTTCGTGCAAGGAATGTGTCTCCACCAGAGTGTGACATTGTGATTGGTGTGCAAGAGAGCCCAAGCTAGCTTTCAGCTTAGTGCTGTGGGTGGTGGCAGTCCAGCTGCAGCAAAGCGCTTTCAGGCAGGGCAGTGCTCCCTTGCTTCTCAAGTGGCTTTGGAACAGAGGTCATGCTGCTACATCTACCTACCATAGCTGGTTGAGGTTGCTTCAAAGCTCTCTGTGCTGCCTGGCCTGGCTGTTGTCAGTGTTACAGAACTGATACTCTGCATCTCTTTTGGATCCGTTGCTGGGACTGTGATCAGCCAGTCATGCCCTTTGATGCTTCTCACTGTAAAAAGAAGTGAAAAACCAGCTCATCAGTGTCCTGCTCTTCTTTCAGAGAGCTATTCCTGCTGTTCTATAAGGTTAGAAATACTTCTGGATATGCTGGAAACCCCATCTGTTTGAGTGACTATTGGCAGAAAGCTGCTGCAAGTGAGCAGGATGGCTTGTGAGGGAAGGAGGTGGTGGTGTGCAAGTTGATGTATATCTCCAAATCCTGTGGCATATAGAGAGATGGAAGATGTGGTCAAGTTTTGAGTTATTCTGGGTAACTCCTATTTTATACCTTCAGATCTCTGTCAAAAGCATTGTAGGCTTTGATTGTATACTCTTCAGTCTCTTAGGTCACAGAATGAATAAATAACAAAGTAATTCCCTGTGAAAGATGGCAAATTAGCCAGATAAGCATTGTTTAGAACCATGAGGAATCAGTTAGTGCACTGCACTAGCAAAGGCCATTTGTGTCTAGTAATCCCTTGATGCTTTTAAGCCTTTGAATGTGCTTTTGACAGAGGAGATAACAGGATTCCTTCTCCCTCTCTTTTTTTGTTGCAGGGATTTTGCACAGAAACTAGCCAGTGCCCTAGCCCATAATCCCAACTCAGGACTCCATACGATCAACCTTGCTAGCAATCCACTTGAAGATAGAGGTACTGTAACATTTTTCTGTTACATTTTTCTCTTTCTATAAATGTAATAGGAGGATACTGCTGCTCCGTTCAGCTTTGCCTGAAGAATAGGTAATTGTTTTGTGCATAATGCTACTGTAAATTTCTGTTGTTCACAAATGACTGAGAATTGCCATTCTTTTTGACTTATGCATATCCATTGGTGTGTTGAGAAGTATTTAAATTTCTTAAACCAACCCTGGATTTTAAAGGAAGACAGAACACAGTGATTGTTTGTTGTTTTGATTTTTTAAAGTTTTTTAAAGCTTTTTGATGTTTGTATTTTTGTACAGAACTTTCTCAGACACTTTATGTAAATAACTTATTGTTTTCATTCTTTTATAGGGGATGAGTAACCTGATAGATTTTTGGGTTGCCCAGTGACATTGAGGAGGTGGCACTGTCACCCTCCAATGACACTGGCATTTTAGGAAGATATAAAAATAGAGTCAGATTCTTTAATAAACAGTTTTTTGTTTGCCTTGAAAAGAACTGCATCGTGTCATCTGTGCTGTGTCCTACAGTGACAATTGTTTAAAAAAAATCCCCCTAGTTTTTAAGAGGTGTGCGTTTTTAAAAGCAGTGTAATCAGTTGAAAGATGAAGTGCAGGCAACTTTGTTTCTTGGATTACATTTTTCTGATGGTTTTGTGGTTTTATTTCAGCTGTAATGCCATATTTCTTTTCAGTATGAAAAGTACCTCTTTTTCTCGGCTCTGTGCTGGCCTGCCCTGTTGTGAGGTCTTGGTGATGTTCAATAACACTGGCATAACTGGCATTCTTATGGAGCAAAGTGCTGTTAACTCCACAAGATGGAAAATCAAGCTGAACAGCTCAGCTTTCCTCAGACTAGGCACCGCTAGGCATGATTTCAGTACATATCAAGTCATTCCTCTCCCTTGTCTACTCTTTTTTCACCCAAGAGGCATTTATTTTTAAAATAAGGTTACATTCTTTCAGTCTGGAGTTGACCCTTCAGTGCTGCCCATGTGAGATTTCCATTTGCTTCACTTAATGCATTCCAGGCACACAGTGTTCTGGGATAAGACTATCTTGTGCTCCTGTTGGGCCAGAAGAAAAATAAGAATTTTACACAGTGAACCTTTCCTTGTTTTATTTGTCTTTTTTTTGGGAAATTTTCTATTCTCTTTGCTGTCATGATTCAAAATAGAAAAGCTGTTCATTCTGATTACTACCTGATGGACTCAGAATGTTGTTAACACAGAATTTTGTAGGTATCTCTTCTTTCTTGCTGGTTCAGTGAGGAGAAAAATAGCTGGGAGGGTTTTTTTTTCCTTTCTACATCTGTATCACTTTTCTTTTGACTAGAAGCAAGTTTGATAATGTTTTTGTTTTTAACCTATTCTGCGTAGTTTTTTATTTGAAATTGTTCATGTGAATTGCTTTAACTCTTCTGATTGCCTCTTGCCTGCTGATTATTGCTTTTCCTTGTTAAGAATTCTCATCACATGAAAGCCAGTGCTTCACTGAAGAATGTTATTGTTACAGTGTGCCGCAGGCCTGCTGCATTTTACAAAAATTTCTGTTGTAAGCTGGAAGAAAGGCTGCTACATTGTTGATTCTGCTTTTGAAGAAGGGTGTTTAGGTTGTGTTATTTGAAAGGTTTTTTTTTCCTAAGGTACTCATTTTTATCCTGGAAGCAAAACAATTGACCGAACATTGGGTACTCTACAGTGCAGGGGATCTTTTTTTCATTTTTTAAACATATCCATGGGGATGCTTTCTTTGCAAAAAACCTATAGATTCAAGCCATTCCGTAGTATCCACATATTAGACAAAAATGGAATGCAGAAACTACAACTTGGATAAATTAGTAGGGTTTTTTTCATTATCTCAGCCTATCCTATCAAATATGCAATTAAGATTTGACCTTTTCATTAGAATGAGATAGGTTATAGAGTACTTAGAAATTAATTATAATTGTAATGTGCAAATATTGCAGCTTTTCAGTTCAAGAAAATTCCCTGGGTGCAAGGTAGATTTGACTTTGGTGAACTGGAGCAGTAGGAAGGATTTCACAAGTTAAAGTAGAGATTCGTATAAACATGTGGATTTTGGAAAATACCTTTTGAAAAATCACCTGCAGGAGCTGGAAGTAGATTATTTTGCAGTTATAAGGGAAATCAGAGTTTGTTTTCTGGAGAAGAACGTATTGTACCCTGTGTGAACACAAACATGCACTAAGCTGTTATATATTGCTGAGTACCAATGAGTGAAGGCATGATATTATTGCATGTTAATGCAACTGTCTGTATTCCAACAGCATGGGAAGTGGGTTTAGTTTACCTGAAGCATAGGACCTGTCTTCAGTTCAAATACAGTGCAGTGTTTATATGCAGTGAGTTTTTTCTTACTGAGACCAGTCTCTTAATTTGTGTTTGGCCATCCTTTATGGTACTGTCAATATTTGTGAGAATAACACCTGGAAATTTGTTATCAATCTCGTCTGTAAAATATAGCCACACTGAAGTGATCGCAGTTTTGCTTCTGGCTCTACTAGGTTCAGAATTTATTCTCATATTTTGTTAAAAATAATGCAAAACAAACATACTGAAGCCTAGTAGTACTCAAATTCCAAACTGTGTGCCTGGATGCAGCTAACTCCATTTCTGCCATGGGAACTCTCATCTCTGTTATGCCATTAGCAAAAATGAGTGACCTGAAGGGTGTTCAAGGGCCAGAGTAACCAGGAGCACTTTTTCTTTTCTACACCTGATTCTTGTATCTTATAAATATAAGTTAACCCCTGTGCTAGTAAGGTGTGAAAATTGTTCAGCTTGGCTAGAACGATAATTAGTCTAAATACAAAGATGGAGAGGTAAAACTATTTGCTGCATGTCTTAGTCAAAATGCTTAACAGCAAAAATTACATTTGTTGTATCCTAGTGATAGTGATTGTCCTTATAAAGCTATGGAAGAAAATCTTGTTAGTATGATTTGATTCATTCTTGCTGACAAGAAGCAAAGATAATATATATTAAGATAAGATAACATAATAACCAGATACCTGCTTACCTTTGTGCTTTACAGTAAATTATTCCAAGGTCTCATGGGTCTAATATTTTAGCAATATAAAAAAAAAGTGTATTGCTTTGAGTTGCATGGGTGTTGCATGCAATGCTTTTACAGACAGCATTTAAAAAACCCCTACCACAGTATCTTCAAGGTAGCTGGCTCCTTCATTACCAGTGATAAGTAAAGCAGAATAAAAACAGAGTAAATGTAGGTATGTGACCTACAGTTTCACAGGCTGTTTCGTGTCTGTGTATGTGGAAAGGGTATCAGCTTTTTAATTTACTAT
The DNA here is from genome assembly GCA_013400575.1 of Peucedramus taeniatus. Lineage (NCBI taxonomy): Eukaryota > Metazoa > Chordata > Aves > Passeriformes > Fringillidae > Peucedramus > Peucedramus taeniatus. The sequence goes on along the minus strand of WBNO01007150.1, from coordinate 22,228 downwards.
GTTTTCAATGATGTAAAAGGTTTTACCCTCTTTCTCTGTACCCTTTTCTCTCCAAGTGAATTGCTGTAGACAACTGTATTTCACACCTCAGGTTAAGCCTGGAGTTTCTATATTGATTTATTCTTCTAATAAATATTTCATGGCTTAGTTGCATTGTTATTTAGGATGTGCCCTCTTAATCAAATTTCAATCTTTTGCTTAAAATGGAGCATTAAATTTGTGGAGTGGGGAACTTGGACACACTGGATAAAAGCTTTAATGAAAAGTGTCTTATGGTTTTCTTCTTTTGTTGAATTTGTGCTGAGGTAGTCCAGTCTCAGCATCTTAATGGGTTTTTACTGTTTAGGATTGCAAGCAGCTGTGGCATTTCCAAGCCTGTGTCCTGGCTGGTAGCCTGCAGGCTGCTGTAAGGGAATTAAGTGGTCATTAACTTGGTAAAGGTTTCTACTTCTTAGGGTTTGCCTCAGAAAAAGGGGATGTTAGCTAATGTGGGTGTCTTTCTTGCCTTGACAGCCCTTCCTTTTAAAAGAAAATAAAAATAGTTTGAAGTTTTGTGTGAAACAGCATTGTTGGGTTTTAGTTCGCGCTTAGATTTTTTAATTTAGGTTTTTGTCTAAAATATAAAGCTTTCAGATTTTCCAAGTGCTGACTGCTTGGTGTGTGTAATAACTTCACTTTGACTCTTTCCCAAAAGTATGTGTATATTATAAAGTTTTTAAACTAATTAAGGAGTATTACTGATGGTTAAAAACAAAGTTTCCTATCTGTTGAGTGGTTAGCAAAGCAGGGATCTTGATTACATCAGTAAAAGGTTCATAAAATGACAGAGCCACCCTGCACAGAGAATGCAGTTCCTCCTCAAGTGTCACTGGTGCAGTTTGCCTGTGCTGAGATCTGCTGGGAAAACCTGAGGTCACAGAGTTTGCCTGAAAATATCTGTTTTGTCTTTGCTCTCCCAACAGGTGTGTCATCTTTGAGCATCCAGTTCGCCAAACTTCCAAAGGGACTGAAGCATTTAAATTTATCTAAAACCTCCTTGTCACCTAAAGGTATATTTTATAAATATGCCTCTTTTTCTCTTCTAAAACTTTGACTTACATACAAAAAAACCTTTTTCTTGCGAGCTTATGAAATGATTATTTTTGTTAATTATTTACATGTATTTTCTCAATAGTGCAGCTGCTTTTTTTTACAGTCCTGGGTTGCTGAACCCTGGACTGGGTTCTGAGTACCCTTCAGCACTTTGATAAACTCAGACTTGCTTCTGTAAGGGTTAAGTTTGAATCTGTATTATAAAGGACGACAGAAATTAGGATTGACATGAAAGATATATTTCATATGCACTTCAAAAAAATGCCTGAAGCAAAAATGGGTAGGAAATTTCTAAATGTTTTGTACATAGTTATTTTATGAAACCAGGCATTGTGACAATGGCTGGTGAATTACTTGCTCTGACTAAAGACTTCCTTGTTTTATAATTTACAATTTTCTGATTTGATATTGTAATTGAAATGGTTCTATATTTTAAAAGCGATAACAGCAGTGAAACACAAGCCAGAAGCTTTCAGGATTTTTTACATTTTTGTTTTACAAATAATAGGAGCAGTGACCTCATACACAGATGGCACAAACCCAGGGTCTCCTGTGTAAGTAATTGGTGTTAAAAATAGAAAAACCACTCTGACATTAGTGCTGCTTTTTGTAGATGTTGATGACCCGGAAGAGATGACTGAGTTAACAGTATGAAGGACATAAGTTGATAGCAGATAGAAACCATGCCTTTTATGCTGTTTATTACTGCTCTGTGAAGTGCAGATTCTGTATTCTCTTAAGCTTCAAGGATTAACCTGGGGAAATATGGGTGGGGTAAAGGACTTTCTGTCATTTTATGGTGAGTGCCTATGGCTCTTATTATGCTTAAATAAATAAATAAAAACACTAAATCCTTATGTGGATTTAATGAGTAATGCTTTTCACTAAAAATACTTTTATTAAACTCTGGGGTTGTTGTTTTCTACTGCTAACTCAATTTTTGATGACAGTTGATTAAGAGTCTTGACTAATGTAATATGTGCTCTTGAAATTAGACACTTATGAATTTACCAGAAATTTTTGCAGTTCTGGTATCTTCATTCATTCTCTACTTTTCTTCATGTAAGCTGAATTATTTCAGCAAGTGATTGTGAAGTTTGAGTCGAGAGAACGTTCTAGCAACATTTCCTTCTTCATGAAGAGTAAATGCCAGCTTGATGAAGTTCACCCACACATCTCTTGTCAGTGAAAGTGAATTCTGAGGTTATTAAAAGAATCTGAAGGTTTTTAACATCCTTTTTAAAGATGATCTTTAAGCAAAAGCTGAAAATATTTTCCAATATGTCTAATATTGATGACCTTCAGATTAGCATGTTACCATTAGTGTTGTCCCGTGGGAGCTTCTCAGAATTTCTTAAAAATAGTATATGCCATGTCTTAAAATGGGAATTCTTACAACCCTCAGGACCTGAAGCAACTCAGGTTGCTGCAAAGCTGTCAGTTTCTCTGTAACCTAAGAAGACAGTAATGATTTGGTTTTAACTTGAGAGGCTATTTTTGAACTTGTAATACTTTCTGTGCAGAAAGTCTAAAAGAGTCCCTGGATTCAGTAGACTCCAAAGTGCATGTATTTTTTTCCCCAACCTTTTTTTCTTTTTTTTTTTTTTTTCCGTTTTATCTTTAAAAAAAAAAATTAAGCTTTTCATAAATTCAGAACAAACCCTCACAGGTTTTGACCTTATTTAAAAAGTGCTTTCTATTTGAGATAAGTTTCTAAGATTGACAAGGGAAGTTCAGGTGGCAACTTCCCAGTTGATCTTTCTTCAAATATTGTATCTCAAAGTTCCTGAGAGCTATTAACAGTCTGAGCCTCCTGAGAGTGGTAAAAGAGCATAAAAGATTGTCTGCAAATGAAAGTGAGATTACTGTTAGAGTATAGCATGAGGTAGTGTGAAGTTCAAACATAAATTTATTGATTTGAAGATTCTGGTTGAATGGAAAATTCTAGTATACTTGTTCAAAGATAAAGCTTACTTTTCTGAGTCCAAGCCAGAGGCTAATTAAAAAAAATCCCTCATTCACATTGTTTGCCTTCACTGATGTGGCTGATTTTGAGCAGTTGGCCCTTTTTAAGCATGAAACAAGCAACAGTATTATTAGTTGTTTAATAGCTCCTCTTCTTCCTCAAACTCAGACACTGCTTCTGAATTCCCAGAATTGGTTCTTGGTTGTACATGCTGAATTGCTGGTAGTTTAACCCAGCTGGAACCCCAGCTGATAATTAGGTACCATCAAGCAACCAGGACAAAGTTGCATTTGTTCCTTCTTCTTGTCATTGCTTTTAAATGCTGTTGAGAAGGCTCACTAAAGTGAATCCAAAGCTGTAATGTCAAATATTTAAACAGGGCTTTTACATGTTTTGAAGTTTCAAAAAGTATTAGTTTGCAGTTTACCTTTAGCAATAGGGTGTAGATTCAACGCCACCATCTCAAGGTAAGAGAAAAATGACACTAAGCAGAAAAGATCTGAGGCTTGACAAAGGTGTTGCTGTGCTTTGATACTTTCCAATTCAAAAGCCTCCTGAAACCAGGAGCCATACTACTAATGTGGGAGACTTTCTCAATATTTGAAAGCTCAGAAAATTAAAGCACTGACGTAGATATTTTTGTCTCTGGTTGCTTGCTAGCTGTTTCTTCCACATCCTCGCTGTCAAATCAGTTTCATAATAGTTTTTGAGTAAAGACTGGGCATATTTCATCCATTGGACGCCCATCCAGTTTCACTGACCAGCTTTGAGAAATCGTTGAATATTGTGTAGTAGATCACTTGCCTGCTTTATAGCTTTGGCCAGGCACTTCAAAAAAAACTGCTGCCTCAACTAAAGGACACAGTGATGCTTATGCATGTAAGAAACATATGCATGTAGTGCTTGAAAGGCAGAAAAGACCATCTACAATAAATTGAGAAGTTGATGATAAGCTGCAGAGCCCTCAGATGAAAGTTAGATTTGAAGGAATCAGAAATAGCCATGTCCTAATTTGTATTTCGAAAAGCTGAAAAATTTCAATGGAAGAAAGCCCTGACTGGTTTGTTCCCAGTGTGAGCTTTTTAATTTTAATGTAGAAAATATGTGTTGCTGTGATAAGCAACCGAGAGTCTTTATGCATCTCTTGGTACTTTTAATTAACTATTTTTATGAAATTACAGGCAAATACATGAATTGAAATATTTTTAATTTCTAGGTCTCGTCAGTTGCTTTTGAAGTTCCAGCAATTACAATTGTTAATGTACTTGGTCTTCCACAGATGCTTACATCTGCTTTCACAAATAGTTTTATCTAAATGTAATTGTTTGTAAGAAGACACTGGCTTAACATTATGGAGTAAACTGTGTTTTTAAAATATGTTTGAAAATGGATCTGAATACATCCTGGATCTAGGACGTATAACACTGTGGCTCCATCAGGGAAGTTGGGTGAGCGTGGTCCAGGTGGAATTGGGTCAGGGAAAGGTCTCATATCTACCTGGTGATCTGTGTTCCTCAGCTGCAGTACAGTGATGGCAATAGGAGGTCATTAAGCATTTGTGTGTGTCTGTGCTCACTGAAATTGTGCACTTGCAGTCTCTGGGCCAGTTTTGTGTGGAGCTGGCTCAGCTGAGTTGTGACCTCTTTTTTTTGTCAGGGGTGAACAGCCTTTCCCAGTCACTGAGTGCCAACTCGCTGATCGCCACCACGCTCGTCTATCTCGACCTCTCAGGGAACGCGCTCCGCGGAGATGATCTCTCAGTAAGCGCTTTCCTCTCACCGGGGAGATAGTGAATGCGTGTTTTAATTCACGGTTGAGAGACAGGCAAAAACCTTTTGGTTTAGATCCTTTTTGGCCTTTATGTCTGTACAGCTTTAGGAGGGATAGAAAATAAGTTTTATTTCTACTCTTTGGTATAAAGTCAGAGAACTACCCCACACAACTGAAAAATAGCCACATAATTTTAGTTCATGCCTTTATTCTTTGGCTTCTGCTGATACATGAGAAAAGTGCAAGGATGCCACTTTTTTCAGTGGACTTACCACTCTCTCTGAGTTCTGTTTGAAAGTGACAAAATGTCACTAAATTAAAAAGCCCTCATCATCTTTTTAATGATAAGAGCATTGCAAATTTTTCATTGGAATGTTGGAAGCAAATTATTTCTTTAGACTTGTAAAGAATTAATTTCTGTTTTTCAATATTTTTGTTTGTATGAATGAATTTGTGCACCTCCTTGACATGCGCTGTTGAAACCCATGATTCTTTGAAGAATGTAATTATTTTTAGACTCCTTTGTTCAGTTTATCAATTGCCATGAAGGTGGAGCTGTATTTCCTCCATAAAAAAATCCATTTACTTCTCAATTTGTATGTATTCACTTTTGGACTGTTACATTTGCATTTCTCTTTCACATCAAAAGTTATGTACATGTAACTGTCAGGTTTTGAATTCTAAGTATTGAACATCTAGAAGGTGCAAAACTATGGTCAACCAATCTAATCATTTGAAGTGCAGTCAGATATGACTATGACTTTTTCACCTATCTTACTTGCAGTTTCGTCAGCATATTCAGAGAAGTAACCTTTTTAGACATGAGGTGAAAGAGACAACAGGGTTTTAAAGGTAGCAAATAAATAGTTAAATGTAAATAAAGACACACAGTGAATTACTCTGAGAGAATAACATAGTGAATTATGTAAAATCAAAAGGTAAAATAAAATGTAATAAATCTTTGGCAGGCAGTGTTTAAGAAAACCTAAGATTGACCTACAGTATTTTAAGAGATAAATGTGGAAAGTGGGGCTTTTCTTAGCCTGTCAGAAGGATGGGTCAAAGATAAATATTATTAATACTGAGGCCTCTTAATCTGTGGAATCAGTTTTCTAACAGGAACAAGGAAATCCTGTTATTTTGCAATTAAAATAAACCCTGGGAAAGCACAGAAATTTTTAAAGTGAGAACCTCTCACGCATTGTGGTTATAGGGGCTAAATGACCTCATTTTTGGGAAGATGGATCTATTTTAGAAATGTTAAGTGTGCACTGTTTGGCTGGATTTCATGTGGAGTAGAGCTTTCCACTTTTCTCTGAATTAGGTCACACTTTTATCTTTCTGTGTTGCTCTCTGAGACTAAAAAGAGCCCAAAATGAAACAGTGTATAGTAAGAAGTTTCACATATGCTAACATTTACATGACATATTCTAGACAGTACTGAAACCATCAATGTTAAAATCTTGTTACCGGTTCTATATTCTCCCTGCAGCTGATATTATCTACTATCTATATTATCTATCTATATTATCTGCAGCTGATATTAAGAACTAGCCATGGACTTCAGGTGTAAATTAGTTGCTTCCCTCATGCTTAAAGGGTCTGGCTTTAACTTACGAACAATTAGTCTTTCTGAAATGTAGCAGCAATCTGAGTGACATCTCAAATCTTTAATTATCATCTGAATTAATTATCATCTGCTGTGAAAGTTAAATGCAGTAACTCAAGACCTGTGCTTTAAGAGAAACGTTGGGTGAGTGTAGTCTGAGCTCCATTTTCCCACTATTTTTTAAAGCAATGATAGCCTACAAAAGTAAAATAGGTTGTATTGTTTAGGTGAAGTTTCAGGTGATTTTATAGTAAAAGCTGAAAATGCAATGACAAGTTGTGATCCAGTAATAGTTGTCATAATATAAAAATTAACATCTGTAATTCTTTCTGTCTAATAATTATAGAGCCTGTACAATTTTTTGGCCCAGCCAAATGCCCTTGTTCACCTGGATTTATCCAACACGGAGTGTGCACTAGATATGGTAAAGACCATTTTTGTTGCTATTTCAATTCTAAGGAAACATTCCCCACCTTCTATCCCATGGTACCTCTTTGGGTTAATATAAAGTAAAATGATTTGCCCTTATTTTGAACCAGGTGTGTGGAGCCCTCCTTCGTGGATGTCTTCAGCATCTAGCTGTCCTTAGCCTCTCAAGGACTCTGTTTTCTCACAGGTACAATTTAAATGTCCATATCCTCAACTCCTGCAGTATTTTGGTTTATAATTTCTTGCACTCATGTGCATTGCACTCATTCTTCTTTTCAAGCATGAATCTAAGACTTTTTATATAAAGCCTTAGAAGTCTTAGTGCTCGATGAAGTAGGTACCATTTATTCTAAGTAAAATATTTTCTTTCCTTTCTGCTCTTTGCTAAAGGTCTGTAAAGTAAGCTACCTTGTCTAATATGTGTTTGTGTGATACTGATGCAGCAGAAAGTCTGTATATATATTTTGTCTCTAAAGGGCATAGCATCACGCTTTGAAGTCTGGCTGACTTGATTCCTCTTTATATATGATTTTTAAAGTTTGTATTTTTCATGATTTGATGATGGTTACAAATGCTTTTTCTCCTGTTTTGTCTTCTTCTGGGAGGAACTCCCTTTGAAAGTCTTTGAGATTGAACATTTACTTTTTAGAGTACTTGCATTGTAGGAAATATTAGCTTCCATTTTCTTCAGATTGAAGCTTTGAATCCTTATCAGAGATGACACCTAATTAATACTAAGATATTCTAGCATTGAGTAATTATTTCTAGTGGTGAAAAAGCAATTTCAGGGTTTTATTCATGTCCTGTTTGATCTTCTGCTTGTGAGAAGTAAGTGTGTTCACTATTAACCAGATCTAAATGATCATTCTTTGTAGTTCACCAAACAGGAGGTAGATAGTAATGTCTTCTGTGCAGCAGTGCAGTTGTGAGGATTGTTTGTTGAATCAACATTTTGATGACATTATAATTCTAAGCTAATTGAGAGCCACTGATTACAGAACTGCCGAAGGTAGAGCAATTAAACTGTAAAAGATCATTACATTTTTGATGGCTTGCATTCACTATTTATTGGAATGAGGAGTGTCTAAATGCTACTTCTTAATGAATTTGTTTCCTTACAGAAAAGGAAAAGAAGTCCCTCCCTCCTTCAAACAGTTTTTCAGCAGCTCACTTGCTTTGATGCAGATTAACCTTTCAGGAACTAAACTCCCTCCTGAGCCTCTGAAGTAAGCATTTAATTTCATTTTCTCCTGTGCCTAAAACCTAGTTTGCACTGTTGTTATATGAGTGCTTCATATTAAAAAGGAAGGGGAAATAATTTTGCTTTCTTCTTTTTTTTCCCATTGTGCATTATTGATATTAGAAGAACGAGTTTTGTGATGGTCACACATTCATAAAATGTTCTTTCCATCTCACAGTTGAGGCTATTAATCATATTTTTTGCTCTGGGAATGTCACAGTTGTTTAGCTTCTGTTGGCCTTTTTTTGGGATATATTTCTTTCTTTGTGGCTTATGAACAAAACTGCTCCGCAGTGAAATGGGATTATAGGCTTGTGTGAGTGCCATTCCTTTGGGACTGCATTATTGCAACAGCCATAATGAAACAGAACCTGTTGCAGGGTTTGGGAGGAGAAACCTTTTGCACAGAGCTATGTTCTCTTTTCGGTGGAGGAGACAATGGCAGCTGATTCCAGGAATGCAAAGTGAAATGAGTCTTCTTGTGTATGTCACCCAGCCTGGGACTAGCTGGTTCTGCAGGCTGAGGGAAATTGTGAAGCACTGTCACTGTCTGGATTTGAACTGTGCTGAAATTTTCAGAGATGAAATTTTAAAGTGTGGTTTAAAGTCAAGATAGGCCTAGATAGATAGCTCTAGTCCAGATAGGCTGTTCTGTGATTCTGGCAGAATAGTGGTGTTTATTTGGCTTAATTAAAGAAAGGGCTTTTTTCAAAGTGTCATCTTCCTAGCTAATACATGTTAAAATACACATAACCTTATCTGTAGCAGACACCTAGACATGTTCACTATCTATTTTGCAGTCTGGATATGGATATAGGTGCATGGATGTATCCTTGTATTGTTGAGAGCCTGCCTCCTGAGGGGAAGGGGAGTGGGGAGTATCTAATGGACAGGAGTTGGTGGCAAAATTGGAGATGTGGGATATAAAGAGTAGTCAGTGAGAATGGGATGGAAAGCTTTTGATACACTCTGGAGGAAACTAAGGGAGGAAAGAGTGACAAGCACAACAGCAGAAAGAGTAGTGTATGTAATTTTGGAGTATTTTTTCTTAATGCAATTCAGTATTGAAGAGGGCAGTAAAAATATCACAGAATCACAGAATGGGTCAGGTTGGGAGGGACAACAGTGGGTCATTTGGTCCAACCTCCCTGCTCAAGCAGGGTTATCCTACAGAACATGGCACAGGATTGCATCCAGATAGTCTCCAGTGGGGGAGACTCCACAACATCTCTGGGCAGCCTGTTCCTGTGCACAGTCACCTGCACAGTAAAGAAGTTGATCCTCATGTTCAGGTGGAACTTCCTGTGCATCAGTTTTTCTCTGTGGCCTCTTATCTTGTTGCTTGGCACCTTTGGGAAGAGCCTGATGGTTGTCAGATGCATTGGATTTAAATCCATATTCAACTGCAGGAGCCATTTTAGCTCTGATCTTTCACTTTGTTCTGTGTGATGCTCTTGGTTGTTGCTGTACTTGCTCAGGCTTTGCCCGTATTAGGAAGGTGTGGTACAGCTGTGTTTTCAAACAGAAGGTGATTTTTTGGAAACACGGTTGATTCTGATTAATTTAGAGCTATTGATCTATGGTGGAGGGCAGCAGGGAAGAAAAACAAGGATGGATGTGACTACTACAGAAGACAGTATTGGTTTGACAGGTAAAAGAGAATACTGTGGGACATTAAATATATATCCCCAGAGATGGGAAAGATGAGAAGCACCAAACATTAAGGTTCATTAAGGTTCTCATCATGTTGAGTATCTCATATGATATGAGGAATTTGACCAGGTGAGTGCTGTACAATTGCCTATGCTCACGAAAGATTTATTATATTAATTTATCTCAAAAACTTGGGACCCTTTGCCTGCCAGCTGGGCAGCAAATGGTATCTTCCTAGTCCTTTTCAGTCAAAATATGTTTTTCCAGAAAACTGCTTCTGGTAATGTTTAAGATAATCTGGCTCAATTTGAATTAAATTGGGTTGGAGAGAGTTACTTGCCTGACTGGTGTTGCTGGAAGTAAGTAGGCAGTGATGGGGGAGCATAGGATGAGCTGAGAGCAGAAAGCTCTTTCACTAGCTCAGAAGGCTCCAGGGAGGGGCATCTTTGCAATGTCCAGCTGCGTATGAGTGGTCTCAGAGCATCCATGCCACTCTCAGCTGTCTGGTATTTTGGCCTGGACTGCTTTTGTTCTGGTGACAGCATTCACCTCTGCCTAGGAAGTAGGACAGAAACTGTTAGTACTTCTTGGTAATTTCTGTGATAGACTTTTTCTCTGACCTAAATTTTTTATTCAGTTTGAGCTGAGTGTGTCACAACACTTCAGAGGACTTTGATCTGCAGGACACCTTGCTTTACCTCTCAAACCTTACAGGGCTTGACTAATCCACTTCAGAAATGTCCTGTGGAAGTTAATCTGGTAAAAGGGCTGAGGATGTGTATTGTGGAACAGCTGCTTAGACTTTTGTTCTTAACTGCAAGAATTTCAAAGCTTCTCCAGAACCATCAAGATCACAGTGTTGGTTAAACACAAGAAGACAGAAACACGTTTTTTCAGGCAGACTTATTTGTCATTGCCAAGACTGCAAGAGCACATGAGAGATGGCTCCAGGAAGAAAAAATTTAAAAACTATGGTGTATCATAATAGTACTTTCCTGGCATCGTTCATCAGCATATGTCAAAAAGCTTTTGGAGTTGGAGCTGTCCAGTGACAAAGGAGAACTTCCTGGTTTGTGTCCATGAGCCAGAGGTCACCAAGTTGAATGTGTGATTCAAGATCAATCCTGCCTTGAGAAAAAAGAGATAAAATGCAGATACCTGACATCCTGAGTCCAAATTCCCCTAATTAATTGTTATTTGATTTCTTTATAGGCTTCCTTTAGCTCTACAGTTGTGGTATGTTTAATTGCATGTGCTAACTCAGGGAGTTTAAAGATATTGGTTAATCAATGCAGTCTGTGAAGGACATGAACTTGCTTGGACAGTGTAAATCAAGCCTTTCAGGGAGAAGGTTTGCTGATAAAGCTGCTCTATGAGGATGGCATGTGGTGGGTGGAGAGAGGGTATATCTTGTACATAGGTAATATTGTTCATGTTCCATTTGCAGCTCATTCTTTTTTTTTTACCATTTTTAACTGAGGCAGTTTGTACTTTTGTCCTTGTTGAAGTGTAAGTTGGCATTTTTATTGAATTTTTCAGACATTGCCAAAAATTGTATTTTGATCTGTCAGTGCTGTAACAAGACAAGTTTCTGATATGCTTCTCATGCAAATGCTAATTACAAGGCCAATTCTTGCATTCTGCATCATGCACAGTTGATAAGACCTCTCCATGTGTTGCCATGTGTGTGATTTAAACATAGTGGCCAAGTGTAAGTATGAGATGTCTGGCTTCAGGCCCTTTGAAGGCTGGTGATTTTTTCTATGACAAAGAATTGAAAAATAAGGGGATTTTCTTAGGGTGAATTTATAGGGAAGAGGTTAGGGAAAAAATCTTTTTTTTTCCTTCCTTTGAAAAGTGTACAGCTGAAGCAGCACTTTGTCTCTTTTTATGCTTGCCCTGTATTTTTTTTTATTTCCTGGAAATGTTTAGGAAGCTCTTTGCAAACTTACCGTCAGCCAAACTGACTGAATAAAAAACATGTCTGGCTAAAAAAGATAGACAAGATCATCTAAAAATTTGTGAGAACTGTTGCAGAACTTTCACTTCCCCCCCTTGCCCCTCTCATATATTAATAGCTTAAGTAAATAGGCCCAAGACATTTGCCTTTGCTAATAGTGAAGGTCTGATTATACCTGCAGGACAGAAGATATAAATAGGTTTAAATGAAAAACCTGCCCAAGGCACCCATTTCAAATGTGGCTTTGACACACTACTTGCATAGCAAGTGTGTAGACAAATGGCTCATCAGAAGGGTTTGGTTTTTATCTCCATGCATCAGTCACTTGGTTAGCTGCTTTTGGCTGAAATGAAGTTGAAGAAGGAAGTCCTTCTGTTTCTCTGTTGAATTATTAATTCAAAGCTGTATCTATTCTGAAAATATTAGAAGGTATACACAGATTTTGTTTGTTCCTTCTCTGACACACACTGTTGTGCTTTCTGATTTGACAGTATTAATATAAGTGTGATATTTACACTAACTTTTAGATGTGGAAACAAACTTCTGTAAGACTTTAAAAGTGGATTTATGAAAACCATAATTAGTCATTACTTCATGTGTCTGCCAGTCTGCCTAAAAGCAAAGGATACCATTGCATAGGAATATCATTTTGAAATCTGTAAATACTTGTTGGGTTGTGGGCATGGAGAATTTTGTGATACTGCTTCAGCCTTTGAATGTTACAGGCATTGTGCCTGACTGAAATGGATGGCTGCATGACATCTTGCATATTTTAAAAACCTATTTTTTTCCTAGATTTTTGGAAAATCAGAGAGTTTGTATGATTGTATGACAGAACACTCCAGTTACAACCATTTGGTGCTCTTTGAAAGCAAATGTTGAAGAAAATTAATCTCTGATAAATGTTATTAAATGTTGATGGTGCATTAGCTTTAGAGTTTCTTCATTAACCTTGCATCCCCGCAGTTTTTGAAGCTCCTGGAGTGTTCTGAGTGTGGCAGGCTTGTGCTGCCATTGTCATTTAAGTAATAAGTGCTCAGCTGGTGACATTTTGAAATGAATCTTTGCATTATAGATGTATTAACCTGTGATCACTTAGATGATGATGTAAAGCTGCCCTTTATTTTTTTAAAACGGTTCTAAAATTGATCTTTTTCAGAGCGCTTTTATTAGGCCTGGCTTGCAATCACAATCTGAAGGAGGTGTCTTTAGACCTCAGTAGCTGTGAGGTAAGGAATATTTATCAGGATGTGTTCAAAATGTGCAATGACGAGCCTTTAGGGTTCCTGTGAAATCCACTGGGCAAGATATTCTTCCTCTGTAGTCAAAAGTTGTGGGAAAGGTAGAACTCAGAGAAGCAGTGATGGCAAAAGTTAGGATGTGTGTTACAGCATCCTAAATAACGAGCACAGAGGTTCAAAGCACCTGATCAGCAAAAGCCTCCTTGCAGTGCAGCTGTACTACACACTGAGCCAGCCTGTTGAATGCTTGGCAGCTTCTGCTCTCTGGTGGTGTGATTAGCAGCAAGATTTTCCAAGGTGCCCAAATTTGAATGGCTCAAAGGAAGCTGCATGCCCTGAAGGCAGGTCCATGGTTTGATTGTCTTCCTTCAGAACCGAAGAGATGCTTCCTCTTCTGCAGGTTTGCTTTTTAACCTTGGGAGAAATTAAATTTTCCTAATCAATTAATTAACTCAAGCCAATAAGGAACTTTGGTAAAAGTTATTAACATAAGAAGCACTGTAAAAGTGGCCTCAAGAATAAGTAAAAACAATTGTGGCAACTGATTTGCCTTATCTTGTTTCCTCTTGCTTCCCTGTGCTTTGCTATGCACTGTTTCCCAGGATTGCCCATACTCTTGCAGGGTGACTCCTGCATGGTTAAAGGAGAATTAGAAAAGATCTGACACAACCCTGGGAAGCCACTTGAGGCAAAGTCATTTTGTAGAGAGCTGTGTGGTGGACTCTTGCCAAAACCAACATGAACCAGTTTAGGCTCAGGCCTTCTCTGACTGCCCTGTTTTTAAAGCTGCAAAGAAAGCCTCATATTTTTTAGATATTTCCAAGGCCATCTGAGTGTTAACTGTTCTAGAAGTGCCTGCAAGTACAGTGGTTTCCCTTTAAGTAGAAAATACGCAATATTGATAACCATGTTGAAGTGCAGTAATCCTTGCCTTTAGGTTCGTGGTCAATTGCTTTTGAATGTGCAGATTTTCTTACGAAGAAAAAAACCAAATAATTGTGAATGCATATAGTTTTTGATATTTTAGCCTTTTGGAAAATATTATTACTTTAAAGAGCCCTACATGTAAATTCCAAATGGAAAAGCTTTCAAGTCCAGTACATATGCTTCTGTCTTCTGAGTAGAGGGATCAGACAGATGATAATTTATCTTTCAGAGGAAGGAAGGAAAAGGGAGGAGTAATTAGTGTAACAAAAATTAAGTCCTATGATCATAGCCTTAAATGAATAAATCAATAAAAAACAAATATAAGTAATGAGAGTATAAATTAGCCTGTAAATCAACAAGGGCTGACAGGAGAGAAAATATTACCCTATCATGAAATAACACCTTAGATGGGATGTGAAAGAGCCCTTCAAGGAGCAAGATTTATTGGACACCAAAGCACTTGTGGTCATGGCTGACTCTTGTGACAGAAAGGAAGGAATCCTGCCCAACTCAGTGTTGCATTCCTGTAGCTCCAAATTGACAGCACTTTCTTTGATCCTTCCCTTAACATTTTTTTTTCCCCATCACTGAGCTTTATCCATTCTCATGTGCTTTGGAAAGAAGTTATGCTTCCACCAGCAGGGAATTTGATGTGCCAGCAGCTGGGAGTGCTCTCAACAGGCCCAGCACCTCAGGATCCTGCTCCACCTCTCCCTGACCCTCTGGGATCTGGGCAGGGTAATCTACACCCAGAAGGAGAGAGGTGGGAAGCTTGGAGCCAGTCACCACTACTCCCAGTTCCTGCAAGCATACACTGCTAGGGGGCTATAAAGCTGATGCTTCAGCTTTACCCTCTTCTTTCCTACATCAGCCAAGCTGTACTCAAGTATGGAAGGATAAATCTGTGTTCCTTCCCTCTCCCACCATTTTTCATTTGCTCCCATAATTTTCTGGTATATTATCTCCAAGCTTAATCATTTTCTATTGCTTGTTTGGTTGTTTTTTTTAAATTATTTTTTACTATGAGAATTACATTTTTATTTCTACCTGCTCAGCACTGATGTATTTCACTCTTTTCCCTTCTGCTTCCCTTAGCTTGGTCACTGTGTAAGTACCCTCCATGCTTTACCTTAATTGTTAAATCAGTAAGCAGCTTTGTTTGCCCTTCCCATATTAGTGCCTCATAGCTTTGAATACACTTGGCATTTTTAATTCTAGAAGGGTTATTCTTCGTTTTCTGATAGGAGCTTTTCTTTGTAGTCTCAGAAGTGTGTCATATAGAAGGTGTTGCAGAGGGTCTTTTTGTCAGTGTCACAGTCCACGTTGATGAGCAGTACTTCAATTCATCTCTGCTTTTATATATATATATATATTCATGTGCATAATATTTTAACACTGTTGCAGCAAATTGTGATCCTAAAAGTAGAGTTTTTTCATCACTTTCAGATCAAATAGATATCACCATTTGTGCTCATGAAATGTTTATATATTTAAAATTTTGAATGTAGAGTTATCTGGTACAAGATTGAAAGCTACTCCTGAAAAACTGTCCACTTCAGCCCTCAAAGTATATATAGCCATAAGCATTTGGATTCTATTGTGAGTATAATTTTAGTGTATAGAACTTTACCCTACCAACAACCAATCCAGTTCCATGTATGATCTGCCCCTTCCATAGATTCTGCAGTAGTGGATGTGACACTCTGTGTGAGATGGTTGTCTTGTGGTGGGCCACACTGAGAGAGCAGCACAAAGCAAAAGCGAACGGTTTTGGCTTTCATACAGCAAATGCTATAAATGCTCTTACTAAAATAAAGTTGAGTTAATTTTTCAGCACTTCTAGCCTGAATGCAGCCTGTAATATGACTACTTATTGAGAGGATGAGGTAAAGGATAGGCAGGCTTTGATTTATGGAGAGGGGGAAAGGTGCCTTATGTTCTGTACTTGTAACATTCCAGATGTGATTTATGATTTAGGTGTTGTCTTTGGCCACCATTCTCCAAATACTCAGGTCAAGTTACCCAGCTGCTTGTTAATCCATCACATACCTCAAACTTTCAAAAAAGTGCCAAATCAAATCTTTATTGAAAAATGCTTCTAGAAGGCATTTGTGGCTCTTTAATTATAGCATGGATAAAAGTTGATGGTCCACAGAAATATCAGCAGGTAGATTCAGGATATTTACCCAAGTAAGTGAACTAAGTAAAATACTACACAGTTTTTATGCACAGGAGGTGGAAAAGCTTTGAAGAGGTTTGAAAAAGCTTTCCATTCTTTTTGAAGAAATGACATGAAGATAGAAAATGTAAAAATAAAATTTCCATAGAATTTTTCCCAATTTAAATAAAATTTTTATTGGGGGATGTTTATAAAGTGAAATGCACTTTATATAAATGTGCATAGCTGAAAAAAAAAAAAGAAAATGCTTTTATTCCTTTGGAAAAAATGGTTGTGTTAATTCAGTAGCATTAGTAAATAAGTGTGTAAGATTTCATTACTTTAATTCTTAATGTTGATGTTTTCTCCTAGAACATTTCATTGTTTTTTCATTAAATCCTGACATTTCTTTTATAGTCATGTAATATTTCAGATTAATAATATCATAATTGATACTTTGCAGCCAGGCATTTTTGTTATTGTTTCAATTTTTTTCTTTTATTGCTATTTCTTAAGAATTACTATATTACTGTTTTCTCTTGTTTGTTGTCTTTTATGGCTGTTTTACAATTGGATTATTTGAATTTTCTTTTCAGCAACAGGGAGGCATAATTTAATTGTGACTTTTTTGTGCGACTCCCACTTATGTTTTGGAAGCCTTAGCATTGTGCTAAGAGCTGGAAGATGAATGCTCACTGTAAGGCCTGACTGTAGTGGAGTTCAAGGTTGCAAGCTGATAGGCTGGTCTAAGTTTTTGGGTTTTTTTATTACGAGACACTGGAAGTGTTCTGGGCCGTTCATGTAGAGATTGCTCACCCCCATCCATCAGGCACAGCTCAGCACGAGTGCTAAAGGATTTGCTGTGTTTAACCATTTAAGTATTTTCCTGATTTAAAGGCTGAGAGGTAGTTTCAAGAGAAAGGGAGTCCCTTTTCTCATTTGTATGCAAATACTGAGAGTAAGGATGAGAACAGTAGGAATGTGTGCATAGGCTGTCATTTTGATGTCTATAATTTCTTCTGTTGCTGTTGTTTTTGCTGCTGCTAGTGCCTTCTGTATTCACAAAGCTCCTACCACTGTCTTCTGTGTGATCTTGAAACCATAACTAGTTTGCAAAAATGGATGATGTTTTGTCTCTAGTTAAGATCTGGAGGTGCACAAGTCTTGGAAGGATGCATAGCAGAAATACACAATATCACCAGCCTAGATATTTCAGACAATGGTAAGTACACAGAACAGGAGCAGAGGGTCGTACACGACAAGAAATTTTTTTTGTTTCAGCTCTCAGTGTAACCAAGGGTGGTTGCTCTTGCTTTGTGGTTATTGGCCATGTTGGTTATGGAAACGTCTCAGACCAAGACCTCTTATTAAGAAACGTTGAAAGACTAACTGTACCTTCAAAAGTTTGTTGTTTGAAATCAGTGTAACACAGCAGAATAAAAAAATGGCACCAAGCTCATATTAGATCCACAGTGAATTGGGTTTGAGTACAAAAAGATGAGAAGCTGAATGAGAATTGGAAGTGTCGTGAATGAACAAAGGGAAAGGTCTGGTACAGAATGAAGCTGAGGGAGAAAATTTCGAGCAAAGAGACAGGAGTTTCAGGTCAGAAAAGACCTGCTTGAGTCTTTGGAAGAGTCTGAATATTTCTGCTTTGGAGTCTCTGTGCTTCCTAGCACAGATATTTCTGGGAATATGAGATGGCTTGAATCTTGCAGATTCAATGTGTAGATGTATGAACTGGAAAAATTCACCTGCTGTGTTTGCCCTGCTATCAGCCAAATGCAGAAGTATTTCAGAAACAGATTCCCAGTACAGTGGAATGCCCAAGAAGAGTGAGATGGTGGAAAGCTTTGAGAGCTACTGATTCTGACCAGTTATGCAAAAATATTTATTTTTATAAATAAGGATAGATATTTGAAATCTAAATTATGCTGTGAATCTGAATTCTAAATCATTGTAATCTAGCTAGTGGACTCCTCCAATACATAACTAGCTTGGGAATACTAAAGTTAATTTTCTTTTACTCAGGAGTAGAATAAAATTTGCCTTGTTTTTCAGGTCCTTTTATTTGTAGTGTGTTATGTTAGCCTTTTTTGCAGGCTTTTGAAGGTTTTGAAATATCGTTGGTACACAGCTCTACTAAGACTAAATAGTGATTAGCATTATTTCAGAATTCTCCAAGGAACTTCAAACTCTGCCTGACCGTGCGAGGAACTACCCTTGGGTGATTGGACTGTGGATAAGGGACTGAATTTTCTTCTGTGTTTCTGAGAGATGCCTTTAATAGCTGATTAGCATGGAGATATAAATGGTTTATTTTAGAGAAAGCATTTATTCTCATAGAAAAGCAGAGGCACTAATGAGAAAAAGATTTAAAGATAGAAGAATGGAAATTTTTCCACACATTTTGGAAATTAGTACACTGATACAGTTACTTGAATACAGCATCAGTAATTGGACCTGGTCTGGGTCTTTTGTGAAACTGTGTTTTAATTCCTAATCTAATCTGATTCTTTACAGGCCTAGAATCTGACCTCTCAACCCTTGTAGTCTGGCTTAGTAAAAACCGATCGATAAGACACTTGGCATTAGGCAAAAACTTTAACAACATGAAATCCAAGTAAGGATTTTCTTTCTTTTAAATAACAAGAGAATGGATGAGGAGAAACTGCTGATTTCATCGTCTTCCTAACTTTTCTTCCCTCAGAAATCTCACTCCAGTACTTGATAATTTAGTACAGATGATTCAAGACGAGGATTCAGTGAGTATCTTTCTGCCTACTATCATCATGTGTATTTGTACCCTCACAGTCTATTTCTGATAATTTTCTTCACTGGATTAATTTGCTGCATAAGATTTGATCACAGCCTTGCACAGATACATCCAACATTTTGGATTTGTTTTTTTTTTTTCAGATTGTAATTTGGATTAATTTGTGGCATGTAGTTGAACATTTTCTGAGGATGGTCTTAGGATCTGTGGTTGTTGAAAAATATTAATTTTAAATAGTTGGATATGTGTAACCTAGTTATTTAGGTCTAAATTTACAGCCCTTTAGGCACAAATTTTCAGAACTTTTGTGTTCTGATAAGAGATTACAATGGTAGTCTTCTCAATAACAGTGCTTTTTTTTTTAATTTATGGAACACATTATTTCCTGATAGCTGTTCTTGAGTATTAACTTTTTTTTTTCTTGGCAAAATGCAAGGTCACTGCAGTGATCTCTCAGAACTCCTTCCTTCTTCAAAATATGCAAACAAACCATTCACTGTGCTGTTTTTTACCTTTCTCAGTCATGGGAGCAATTTCATAAAAACTTTTCAGGGCACTTTACTTGGATGCTTGCCCACTTTGTTAAGTTCTACACTCTTTTGTTATTCTGAAAGACTTTTGTGGTTGGATTTGTGTTCTTGCCTGTTCTTGGCATCCTAGTTTTGGTTAAAAGGGGATCTTAAGATGCTCTGTTACCCACATGTTTGTCAATCTTTATTTATCTACCCTTAGTCCTTTCTTTCTCCTTAATTTCCTGTGCAAGTACCAAGCAAGCTTTCCTCATTCTCCAGAGACAGCTGAGTGTAGATTCAGGTTGTCTGAGCACCTGCTACTTCCTGTTGTCTTTATTGTCTCATCTCCAAGTTCATGCTCTCCGTATTAACTGCTTGGCTGTCTTCTCCTCCCATCTGTGTCTGTATCCTGGCAGTTTTAACCAGGATTTCCAATGTCTCTTTCCTTTCAAGGTTATTAGACTCATATTCTGTGTTCTCTTTTCCTTAGTTCTTAATTGTATTTGAAGTTATTTATTAAACTAGTCCTCTATGCTCTTTCTGTCCTCTTAAATGGATTTATTGGTACTGGTGTTTCTTGTTTCTGTGCCTTCCTCCACATTTTATTCTTTAGAGCATGGAATGTACGTGGAGTGTGATGTGGTAAAGTTCTGTATAGAGACACCAAAACGGATTCTAATTGAGGTAACACCTGTAATGAAAGCATCTTAATAAAAGTCCTTGTTTGCACAAGTTAGATGTAGGGTTGTGCTAAGTAATGTATTGGTGGAACTCTGTTGCTTCTTGTACCGAGCTGGCCTTTTTGGTTTGTGCTGTGTGACCACCTCCTTCCACTGTGCCTCTAAAGGGAATGCTGCAGGAATGCCTTCCCCTTCTTTCCTTTTTCTTTTGATCCTGTACTGTGTGGTTTCATTTAATCAGGTACCACCTGCTGCTTCTGTGTGGGCATTTGTCTCTGTCCTGCCCTGTTTCTCATGCTTATCCTTTCACAGCTGTCCTGAAGAACTGAATCACAAGCAAATGTAATTTAGTGTGTTTTCTATTTCCTTTATTCCTTTGTTCTGTTGCAGGTGAACATTTCTTCCTGCTCAGACCATACCCTAAAACATCTCATCAATGCACTCTGTGTCCTTTCAGTACCCAAATCATCTTCTCAAACACACTCTTGGGGTTTTTCCCCTATTTTATGACTCTCCTTTTCATGCTATCTTTTCTTAATAACAAAAATTTCAACTTTCACTGTATTATTTCTATTTAAACTGTTGCAACTTTCTGTTTATCTTCCCTGGCTTCTGTTTTTGAAGCTTCTAGGTCATAGGAAAAAGTAATTGCTGAATTTTGTGTGTATCATTCTTGCAGCTCTCTTTCCTTTGCATCATTGGCTTCCACTTCTTGCATTCCTTTTCTCAACATTATTTGTTGGTCCACTTTCTACCTTATACGCTATACACTGGTCAGATATGCTCCTGTAATTCCTACCCACCACATTTTCCTAACCTAACCTACACAATGTGTTCTCATCCTCTTTTCAAACAACAATATAATAATTCACCAAAAAGTTGTTTTATTTAGGTACTTAAAATAAATATCTCTCCTTCATGTCACACATTAACATTTGGGATATAGCATATGATCCTTTTGGGGTTACTCTCCCTTTCTTTCCCCATGTTCTTTCCTCTTGTTAATCCTCTTCAGTGAAGGAATCTTGTGTTTTTTTCTGTCTCATTGGGCGCTAAAACCAGCGTGAACCATCTCCTAGCAGCAGAAGAGTTGAAGACAGACACTGTAGCACTGTGGGAAAAATGTGTTGCAGGAAGCTGCTTAGTATTGTCCTTACTGTATCTCGATGTTGGAAAATTATTTTAAGTCTCCAGCTATTTCAGTTTGGTTTTGAATCTTAGATGTGGTGGTCCTCGTCCTAACAATAGTATGCATTTGCTACCACAAATGTAAAAATTTAAGATGCAGTTGTAGAGACCAGGGTGTGATGTTGCCCAGAGCACACTGCACCATTTAGGGACTGCACATTGTCTGCATGGAAAGCTGAAGCAAGTGGCTTTAATCTAAAATAATCATCTCTAAATGCTTCTTCTTGCGTTTATGCACACTTTAAATAGCTCTGTTGCTGTGTTAATGTGAGTCATGAGTAAAATGATTTAAACAATCAGTGGCTTGGTTCTATGACTGTTAAAATAGAGTGATACCCAAATGTAATTCTGCATAATTTAAAAGTAGTAGTAACCTACATAGCAGAACTTCACAGGTGTTTTATATAAACAATAATGTAGTATTTAGTTTCAGGTTTTGGATTCTTTTCATGTCTTTTCTGTGTAAGTAGGTGCTATACTGTGCAGACTATTATAATGTATTCTTAATGTGCCATTCCTTTTCTTGTTGCAAAAATTGATTTTACACTGCAGGTATGCAGTGTTGTTACTCAGAGGGGTAATCACTTCTGCATAGGTGCAGTGAATTTCTAGTGATGAATATCTTCAGTTGTTAGTTCAGTGTTTGGTGCAGAATTGCTTTTTGAGGGTTTTTACAGTATTTTTGTTCTTAGGAAAAACAAATTTAGCTAGATTTAATTCTTAGAGTTTTTTTTCCAGCAGAAAGATGACTGAATCAATCAATAAAATATATTTCTACAAATGTGCAGTTTCTATTTGTATGTTTGTACTTCGAGAATTCTTCTTCCTTAAAAAGATTGTTTTAAGACATCTTCTCTGTATTGGCAATCTACCTGTTTTCTGTAGCAGGGACACTGAAAGTGCACCTTAGACTTCTGTTTTCTGAGTATCTAGCTAAAACTATTAAGTTGTTAAAAGAATTAAAGACTTTGTAGACTATTGCCCATATTTGTGGGGGATTTGGTTTTGACAGTTCCTTTTTTTTTTT
>WBNO01007149.1:52315-159715 GCA_013400575.1 Peucedramus taeniatus | reverse complement strand
ACTCCCCATGCCAAAGGTGCTTCCACCTGCTCTGTGCAAGCCTGGGCCCGTGGGCTCTGCCCAGGACGGATCTTCAGGGCATCACCCCATCTGTTAAAGGCAAGGACGGTCTCCAGCGTGGCTTGGAGGAGCAGCTGGGAATTGGCTCCTCTGCCTCGGCTGCCAGCAGGAGTGGGGGGGTCCCAGCACGCCGGGGTGCAGGGATGTGCTGGGGATGTCTGTGCTATGGGGACTGAGGGGGAAGGGGATGTCTGTGCTATGGGACTGAGGGGGAAGGGGATGTCTGTGCCATGGGGACCGAGGGGGAAGGGGATGTCTGTGCCATGGGGACCGAGGGGGAAGGGGATGTCTGTGCCATGGGGACTGAGGGGGAAGGGGAAGTCTGTGCCATGATGCCAGGCAGGATTGTAGCCGGAGCTGTGGGAAGCACAGCAGCCTCCAGACCATCTGTCCCTGGCACGTGGAGCGCTGGGTACAGCGTGGGGACCAGGGGACAGCCCAGGGCTGGGTGTTGCCTCCTCAGCCTTCCCTGCCCTCTGCACCCTCAGCAGGGCTGGGAGCAGCCTGGGACAGTGCAAGGTGTCCCTGCCCATGGCACGGGGTGGAACCTGATGAGCTTTAAGGTCCCTTCCAACCCTAACCAGTCTGGGATTCCATGATCCACAAGGAGGGAAGTGTGAAGGGGTCTCTGGGACAAGTGACCTGTAAAAAGAGCTGGCGTGTGCCTTTGCCCAGCACTGCCTGTTTCAGTGTCCCTTTGCTGTTTTTTTATTCTTTTTCTCGCTGAAGCAGCGTCTGTCCAGACTGATGCCCTGGTTGAGTGCTGGTTGCTAAGCAATGTTTTACAGAAAAATGCAGCCATTGCAGAGCAGAGCGTTGGGTGTCTCTCCCACGAATTCTAGGGGAAAGCCCAGGTTAAAGGCAGTGATTTCTTCCTGGAAAGGGTGGTCAGATACTGACACAGGCTACCCAGGCAGTGGTGGAGTCACCATCCTGGAGGGGTTTTACAGAGAGGACAATGGTGAGTGTTTGCTTTGGCAGTGCAGGGGGAAACAGCAGGGTGTGAGAATCTTAAAGGGTTTTCCCACCTAAACTATTCCATGGTTCTATGCTGCACCCTGGGCTGTGCATCCCTGTCCTCACCCTGCGTGCCTCCCTTTGCACCACTGGAGATTTTAATTTATATTTCTCTTTTCCTGCCGAAGCAGGAAAAATTGACTCACTTGCCACTGATGTTCCTGCAAGCACAGTGGGATTTTTCCTGTTCTTACAACTGAGGTGGAGGAGCACCGGCGACAAAAGGATTTCCGCAGCCTCCTTGGGAGGAGAAGGAAGTAGGTTGTGCATGTTCTGAACAACCCTCTGCTTCTGGAGGGGCTGGGAGCTGACCCTGCTCCCTGCCCTGGCTGTGTGAGAGCTGCTGCCTCTGGGATGGGGACAAGAGCAGGGGGACAGGGGAGGCACTGCCCCGTGCCATGGCCTGGCTGGGAGGTGCCAGGATGGCCTCGTGTCCTTCCTGCCAGCAGGGACAGGGTGTTGGTCCCCTCCCCTCCTGGGCACGGGGGTCTCTGGGCCCATCATCCCCTGGGCACCCCAGTGCTTTGGTGCCTGCCCTTGGGAAATCAAGCGGGCTCCCTGTGGCCCACCTATTAGCTAATTAACTTTAATAACAAACTAATCCAGAAGCGGGGCCGGTGCCTGAGGCAATCTGCTCTGCCTGACGGGGTCTGGCAGGGGCTCTGCCACAGCCCCCCCTGCCAGACCCCCTTCTGCTCCACTAATGGGCATTGCCTGGGTCAGGAGCAAATTTCTTCTGGATTAGTGTCCTCTAAATCGATTAGCTGTCTCGGGCAGGGCGTTCTGTCCTAATGAAATGTGATTCCAGGCTCCAGTCGATGAAATATTGTGGTAACAAGG
Source organism: Peucedramus taeniatus (assembly GCA_013400575.1). Lineage (NCBI taxonomy): Eukaryota > Metazoa > Chordata > Aves > Passeriformes > Fringillidae > Peucedramus > Peucedramus taeniatus. The sequence continues at coordinate 157,798 of WBNO01007149.1, read as the reverse complement.
GTAAAGTCATCTGCAGCCTTCCTGTGGGTCATACCAGGGTTTGGAGAGGAATCACAGAAATACACGATGATTGAGGATGGAAATGACCTCCAAGATTATCAAGTCCAACCTGTGACCCATCACCATCTTGTCAACCAGCCCAGAGCACAGAGTGCCACATCCAGTCCTTCCTTGGACACCTCCAGGCATGAGGGCTCCACCACCTCCCTGGGCAGCCCCTTCCAATGACTGACCATTCTTTCTAGGAAGAAATTTTTCCTGATGCCCAACCTGAGCCTCTCCTGGCGCTTGGAGGAGAAGCTGCAATTTTTGGAGCAGTGTTTTGCTGATGGGGACTGACCTGTGTTCCCCAGTGAGGGAACTGGGGGCAATGGGGAGCTGTGAGTAAAACCTGGCATTTCCATCCTGCCCTCAGAGGCACTTTACTCTCAGGTAAGGCTGGAGGCATTTCCATCACCTGCCTGGGGCAGTGTGCAGGTGGAGGGGAAATAGGACATTCAAAATCCTGGGTTTGGGAATAGCAGTCAGGGATTGGGGTTTCAAGGTCAGGCACTCGGTGCAGTGGGACAGCTGTGCTCAGCAGGTCTGACATCTCTCTGAGCCAGCAGTGTGCCCAAATCCCTGGCCTGGTTGGGACACAGGGATTTTCAGTGCTGCTTCCTCACATTGTGTGCTCGTGCAGCCGGCTGCCCGTGGAAATGCCAGCCAGGGTGGTAATTTTCCATTTCATTACTGTGTCCCTGATGTTTTACCAGGCACTTAAGCTGTTGCCTGTGTTTGCTGTTTGGATGCATCCCTCCTCTGTGCTGGAGTGGTGAATATTTACATCTGATTTTATTTGGAGGCCGTGCCTGCTCCCACCTGAGCTCCGACGCCTGGCTCCCTGCCTGGCAAACTCTGGGCTGCAGCTTGGGACAGTCTGGGGGGTTCTGCCATAAAACAACACCAGGATGTGAACAAAAATGAGCACAGGGAAAAGTGCCAGACATGGGAGCTGGGCAGGGAAGTGGAGAAATCCCCTTGTATTTTGTTTTGCTGCTAAGTGCACGAAACACTCCGTGTCCAGTGCAGTAGAGGGGGGATGGCATCTGGGGGATGCTGCCCTGTGCTGGGGGCAGGTGGGCTGTGCCCCTCCAGGAGCTGCAGGCAGTGATGCTCTGGGGGCTGTGGGAGGACTGGGATGCTGCCATGTTCCTGTAGAGCACCAGGAAGCCCCTGGGCAGGGGTCACCTAGGGCTCTGCTCAGTGGTTCTGCTGATCCCATGTGCTGGTTCTCTGCACAGTGATGGGCAGCCTGGAAGCCTCCTGCCAGGGTGGAGGTACCTGGTTTCAGGTCCCTGGTTTTCCAGGGCCAGCCTGGGGGTATGTAGTGGTTGCCAGGGCTGGCAGGAGGGCTCTGGCAGACCTGTGTTTCTCTGAGCCCCACTGCTCCTGACAGGGAGTGAGGACTGGTTGGGCTGTGCCTCCCTGCAGCTGCAGACATCTGTCTGCTCAGGCTCTCCAGGAATGGGAAGCCTTTCCGGGGGTCGTTGACATCATTCCTGGGCTTTGTTTCCTGCTGTCCTGGCTGCAGGCAGGGCAGGCTCTGCTGCCTGCCTGGCACCTGTGGCTGCACACGCTGGCAGTGCCCGGAGCTCCCGGTCACTCCAGCTGCCATCGCTGCCCTTCGTCCCCACCCAGCATCAGCACCTCTGTCCTCTCCCCACTTGGTGTCTGAGTCAGGAGCTGCTGCAGCTCATTAAAATAACCTGATTAATGCAGAGCTGGGGCAGGGCAGACTGTGCCAGGCACAAGACAGAGCCCTTCTCTTTGGAGTGGCTCCTGCAGAAAAGTCCTGTGTGGGCAAGTGGAGAACATCCTCCAGGGTTTCTGTGTGGGACAGGTGGGAGTCTCCTAAGTCTTCCTTTCCTGGTGGGATGGAGAGGTCATTGCTTGATGGTTCACATGCCTAGTGCTGGAGTCCCTCCAGGTGGGACCCTTGGTGAGAGGCACTTCATTAACTGTGTCAGGGAAACTTCATCAACTGCATCGTTAACCCATCCCTGCTGCCTGGACCAGCTCCTCTCCTGCCAGTGTCACAGCCCTGGTGACACTCAGGGGGAAAGGCAGAGCTATTTGCATGAGCTGGGTTTGTGCAGTGTCTCAGCCACTGTGAGACAAAGATCTGACTCATGAGAGTGGCTTTGTTGCAATGTGACTTGATGGGCAAGTGCTAAGAAAAGTTGAACAGGAAGGATGGAGGGAGGCTGCGAGACCTTTCCCTCTGTGGCAAAGCAGGCTCAGCACTGGGCTCAGGGCTCCAGAGCCTGAGGAAGTCCAGGGCTGATTCATGGTTGGGAAGTGGGGCAGAGGAGCAAGGGTTCCAATTGACCATCAACTCCCTCAGACCCGGGGAAAACAGGAGAGTGGCTGGAGCAGTGGGAGTTGAAGGAAGTGGCTTCTTGCCTTGGTGTCACACTGGACATGCTGGACTGGCAGCTTGGGCCCTGCTGGTCCTTCTGGCTTCATTTCCCTTGGATCTCCAGTGCCTTCCATCAGGAATCTTGGGAAGCTTTGCAGAAACGTTCTGACCTGGCAAAGCTCCCAAGATAACTGCAAGCATTATTGATTTGGGGGTGGCACGATGACGTGGCCGGGGTGCTGGGCTGGTGGGCAGCGGGGGATAATTTTAGCTGTGCAGCCAGGCAGCCCTTCCAAGGGATAACTTTGTTTTTCACGGAGTGCAGAACCATTATCTCCTAAAATACCATGGAAATAATTCATGTCTGCAGCGTGTTGCTGAGATCTGCTCTGCTGTTTGAGCCTGGTCAATGGTGCCATTCAGCACACAGAGGGTTCTCTGTGCCCCTGCCGTACGGAGCCAGCTGAGTGTGTGCACCCAGGCACACGGGGATGCCTCGGCTGGCAGCAGTGCCCAGCACTCCCCTGGCTGCAGGGCAGGGCTGAGCCAGAGCTGGGGCACCTCCTGCACCTGCACTCCTGGGGCATCTTGGACAGAGCTTCAGGTTATTTTGTGTTTTAGCACATCTGAGCAGTTTTGGGTTTTCTGCTTGAAGCGTGGTTTGTAGGGAATGTGTGCTTGGAAACTTTCCCTGGTAAAAATCAAGTGCTGGGATTTGGCCTCCCTGGGTGTGCTGCTGAGACAAGGCTCAGCTGGAGGCTGTGTGTGGGGAAAAGGCACCAAAATGGGGTCTGGGGGGCTGTGGGGCCACATGAGCAATGCTCTCCCTGCCTTGGGGGTCCTGCCTGGGCTGACTGCAGGGACTGTGCCCGTGGCCCTGGTCCTTGGGGTCACCTTGCTGCCTTTGGCACCCTGTAACCTCCATCTCTGGCGTGTGCCAAGCCGTGGCAGCCTCTCCACAGGCTGTTGATGATGGCAGAAGCTGTGCTGGAGGTGGGGTGGGCTCTGCCCATCTGGTTTTATATATTTGCTCGTGATGATTCAGAGGGGGAACCTGCCAGCAGCTGCCATCCCATCCTAAATCACTGATTAACTCCAACCACCTGGTAGAGAAGTTGTTTAATAAACAAATCAGTGCTAATTCTGCGTGGAAGTGGCTCTGGGACCGAGCCAGGCCCAGAGACCGCAGTGTCCCACGGGAGCAGGGCTTTGCTGACCTTGCTGGGAAGCACAGAGGGGATTTAAACCTTCTGGAGCAAATGAAGCGTTTCGTGATGCTGCCCTGACGCTTGGTGCTGACCCCAGTGCTGCAAGGGCTGGGGCTGGGCGGGTAAAACTCCAAACTGGCAGCTGCAAACGCTGCTTTCAGGAGTGAGGTTCTTGTTGCTGGATTCCTGCACGAGCTGCGGGGCCAGGCTGGATGAGTGTCCCATGCAGAGTGCTCCGTGCATCCATGGGCCAGGCCCAGCTGGCCATTCCCAGCTCTGACCTTTCCCAAAGCCCCTCCCTGGGTACCCCTGAGCTGCAGGAGTGTTGTGTGACCCCAGAAGGGCTGCTGTGCTGCAGCCCTGGCTGGCTGTGGGGACAGACACCATATTGCTGCTTTCTAAGCACCCTTAGAAAGGCAGGCTGTAATCCGGCTGCTGATTAGAGTGGCTGTTCCCTGGATTACCCATCCCGGCTGGCCCCTGCGTGCCTGGGGAGCTGTGGGGCTGTGCAGCTGCTGCCCCAGTGGCCAGGTGCTGTGTCCTGTTCCCTGCAGCCAGATGAGGGCTGTGACCCCCCAGGTCTGCCCTGCTTGGGACTGGCACTGTCCCCTGTCCCTCTCCGGGGGCTTGCAGGGGACAGGCAGCCCGAGCCTGCTGTTCCTGCTGTTCTTTGCCGTGGGGGAAGGAAGGGGCAGGAGTGTCAGTTCCTGTTGTCCACTTGAACAGTAAATACAGGCAGTTAAGCAGTTTTCTTTGCAGGAAGTGTAGAAATCCAGCTCCGTGTGAGCACAGCCCCTGGCAGAGCCCAGAGCAGCAGCATCCTCTGCTCCCCCTCTCTAGCAGCATTAACCCTTCACAGCCAGACTCAGCAGCAGGTTTGCTGAGTTTTAGCCTGAACCATCCATCCTGCTGCTTCTGCCCCTGCCCCTGTCCAGCTGAGCCAAAGCTTTTTGTTCTTTCCAGCTTATGCAGCAAACTGGCTGCAGAGTCAGCTCTGGGGAGAGCCCCCACCTCTGAGCCAGCAGTTTCATTTTTCCCTGGCTGACCTGATCTTTCCAACACGGGACCAGGCAGCAGGACCAGGCAGGGGGGGGCATTTGTCTTCCTGACATCTGAGTTGGATGTGTTGTGGTTCCCCTCAGTGTCCCATTGTTTCTGGGGTGCTGACTGCAGACCTGGCTGATGGGGTCACCCCACAGTACCCGGGGTGCTGCACTCATGGGGGAGGGCTGGGAAATCATGACACTTCCTTCTTCAAACAGCCTTTTCCAGTAGTTCCAAATTCCTTTGGAAGAGGCTTTTTATGTAAGAAGCAACCACTTCAGTCTCCTTGTAGTAACAGCAACCACTTCCCAGAAAGACCCGACTCTCAGGAGGAGGAGGGGGGGGGACACAGGGAGCAGGAGGTGCTCCCTTGCTGCTGGTCCCTTGCAGGATCCCTGGGGGCTGGAGAAGGTCCTTTCAGCCAGCTGTGCAGGGGGGAGCCTGGAGCTGGAGGTGTGTGGCTGGGATGGAATTCAGCCAGCAATTGCCCCTCTCCCTGGCTGCAGAGGGAGGAGGAAAGTGGGGTGACCCCTGGGCTGGGTGTGAGGGAGCAGGGACAGCCAAAGGGGTTATCTGAGGCTGCTTCCAGGAAAGGCTGCTGCCCTCTGACCTGCTGGGAGCTGTCCCTGTTCCTGCTGTTCCTGAGGTGGGTGTTGAGGATGCAGTGGGTGGGGAGAGTGCATCACTTTTAAAAAGGCATTTTGTTTAGATCCTTGGTTGCTGTAGCTGTGCAGGTGGACCTGTGTGTGCCAGTTTTCTGTCAAGAGGACTTTCCTGAAGGGATTGTCCCATCCTCACCAGCCCAGGTGGGAAAATGGAGCCTTGGGAGATGATGATGATGATGAGACCTGCAGCCTGAGCTGGTTGTGTTGCTCAGGCAGAAGGATTTTTCAGGTTTTTTGTGGTGGCTTTCCCTGATGTTGCGGTTGACTGATCAAGCCAGCAGAGAACTTGGAAGGAAAACTTGCCAGCCCCTGGTGCAGCCCTGCTGTGACTCATGTGCAGTGTCTGGGTGGTTTTGCTGGTGCATGAGAGGAAGCAGCAGATTCTGTTCAGCCTCTGCAGGATTTTGGGTTTGCTTGTTCACAGCCCTGGGGAAGAAGAACCCACAGGAGCTGAGGCTTGTCCAGGGGTTGCCCTGTTTTCCCTGTGCCTTCCTGCTTCCACTGCAGGGGTGTTGTCCCAAAATGTAGTTGAGGGATTCCAGGTTTTAGGGAGAGGGGATGCTGGGGCATGGGTGGCCTGACAGTGGCCTGGGGAGGATGATGGGGCCCCACAGGGTGGGCAGGGGTGCCCCTCTCTACTCTTCTGGCTGATCCTGCTGCTAATTTTATCCCTTATCACTGTCAGGAGTTATCTCCCTCTCCCCATGCCTCTCCCTTGCCTATTTATAAGCACCATGGGCCATTGCAGTCGGTGCTGCTGGCTCCAAAAGCTTTGCTCTGGCTCCTGCCTGGTCCCAGAGCCCTGACGTGCTCCTCACTCTCAGGTGGAGGAGAGGGTGGCCCTGCCCTGGGCTGGGGAGCTCAGTTCCCCCCAGGTGTTCATCCCTGTGCTGCAGCAGCCTCCAGCTCTGGGGTCCTGCCCAGCCAGTGGAGGGCACGAGGGTGTCACATCAGGCCTGGTTCAGGTGGGGACGTGGCACACGGAATGTGGCCAAGGGCTCAGGGGGGGCTGGGGCCAGCAGGGAGAGGAAATGGCTCCTTAGATCATTAACATCATCTTGGTGGTTGTTCCAGGGCAGGCAGGAGGGACTGGGTGAGAGTCCCCGAGCCCTGGGGCTGCTCCAAGGCTCTGGTGAGGGAAGGAGGCAGCTCTGCTGCTGACACCAGCACGGGCACCTGGAAAGGAGCAGGGAGAGCTGCTCGGGGCTGTCCCAGTGCCCTTTGCTCAGCCCTGTGCTGAGCTGGAACAAACCCCCCCACCTCCTGAGTCCCTCTTCTCAACCCTGCCCAGGAGCACTGGGGGAGTTTCCCCAAAAAACATATCTGGCTTCTGTAGGTGCCAGTGGAGACTCCTGGCAGCTCCAGGCACGGGAAGGGTGTAAAATCCATGCTCGTTCCATCCTCCAGGGAGCAAAGTGCAAATCCTGTTATGTGTGAACCTTCTCCTTGAAGAAGCCCCCTCTGTACTTTTCCACTGGGAAAGCTCCCAGGGATTTCCCTCTCCCTGCCTGCCTTGGCTGGGTGATTTCCTGCTGCCTTAGGAAGCAGTTGTGTGGAGGCAGCTGGGACTGAGCTGGGCAGGATTAACCCCAGGGCTGTCAGCAGCAATACTGGGAAAACAGCTTTAATGCTTGGAGAAAGTTGCCAGCTCCCTTATCCCATGGGGAAAGCAAAACACTTGGACTCTGGTGCGGTTATCTCTTGGCTGCTGGTATCTGAGAGGAGGAAACGGCGTGCACACACATTTTCCACTGATGCTGGGAAAGGGAAAAAACCCTGGAATTTTGGGCTTTGAGTGAAGAAATGCATGGGGGAGTGAACACTGTGAGTTCCTCACACCAGCAGTGCTGCAGCCACACGGTGTCTTCGGTGGCCTCATGGTGTCCAGGACTGTCTGCGTGTGCCAGGTTAACAGGGCTGGCCTGAAAAGCCAATCCTGGATCCACTCAGGTCACTGTGAGTAAGAACTTAATAGGATCCAGATCTCGGAGAGAATCTGCAGCTCAGGAAGCAATAAAGCTCTGTGCTACTGCCTTCCCTCAGCGGGCCAGGAGCATGGCAGAGGTGCCATCTTTTGGGGGGCAGTGTCACTGTGTGCCACCATTTGCTGCCCCGTGGCTCTAAGCTCTGGGGTGGCTCTTTTTGTATTTTGAAGGGTCATCTCCTGTAGGGTATTTTGGGGGTGCTGATGGGGACCCCACAGAGCCATCCCTGGGGTGGGTGCAGAAGGGCAGCACTCTGGGACTTCCCTGTGGGCAGGGGTCCCTCTGTGGGTATTTCCTGGCTGGGATCAGGTGTGTGCCTGCATCCTGCTGTTGGGGGCCTTTCCCGTTGGTAACATCCCTGTTTTCCTGCTCCTGCTCTCACAGACCTGTCGGCCGCCAAGCGCAAGTTCGCGGATTCCCTCAACGAGTTCAAATTCCGCTGCATCGGCGACGCTGAGACCGACGATGAGATCTGCATAGGTGAGTGCTGGAGCCACACCCCTGAGCAGGGCATGCCAGGGAGACACACACCAGGACACCAAGGGAATTTGTCTGGGTGCTCTCTGGAAACAGCTGATTCCTCCTGGTTCAACAGCAGCAAAGCCTTCCCCAGGGAATCGCTTGTTGCTTCTTGGCCTAAATCTGTCCCTGCCAGATAGGAAAGGGAGAAGATTGCCTGTATCTGAAATCTTAGTTAGCTGGATGTTTTGCACTGGAGAGGAGCATCTGGAGGTGGTTGTGGCTGGATACACTGCAAGGGGCTGTGCTCTGAAGGAGAGGAGCAGCAGGATCCTGTGCGTGAGGGACTCAGCAGCGCTGAGCCTGGCAGGGCTCCCTGAACTCAGCCTGGCTGTGCCACGGAGCTTCTCCTGGCACAGGGCGGTGGCTTCAGCCTCTTCCCTCTCTCATCCTGCTCCTGCCCCAGCTGAACTTTTAGAGCTTATTGTGCACATCGTCTGGAGCCAGGAGAGCAAAGAAGCTTTAGCCCTGATTTAACGTTGCTTGTTTATTTGTGCCCAGTCTCTCAGCAGAAATAGCTCCTCATCCAGGTCTCCCTGGTGCCGTGCCCGTGCTGGGGAGCTGCCCCTCGTGTGCTGGGCATGGCTGGAGGCCAGTGCTGCACTGTGGGGCTGGTTGATGGCTGACTGCTGGGCAGGGCAGGTTTGAGCTGAGGATGTTGCTCTCTGGAGGAGGAAGCCTGGTGCTGGGGATGCTCTGCTGCTTCTGTAGGCGGCAGGAACCTTTCTAGGGAGAGAGCAAAGATAATAAAACCTCCAACCCCCCCACCCAAAACACAGACAAAACCCCTCTGTGGGTTTCTTTCTTTAAGAATTGAATGCTAAATGCTGACTGTGTCCCTTGCAGCCAAGTCTCTGCAGGAGTTTGCCACGGTGCTGCGGAACCTGGAAGACGAGCGGATGCGCATGGTACGGCCCCTTTGTCCTGGGAGCAGGGGGTGGTGGCACCTGGGACACCGGGGTGACAGTGACTGCCAGCCCCAGTGCTCCTTCCCTCGCCCAGTGTGGAGCTGCAGGGGAGGGCAGAGGAAGGAGAGGGTGGGCTTGGTGGGGAAACACTTGGAAAGCATCAGGAATGGAGTCTTTCTGTTGGAGAGTGGCCAGAGCTGGTGCTGGGGGGGCTCCCAGGTGTGCAGAGACAGAGGGGTGTGAAGCCTGTGGGTGTCTGGGGGCTGTGGGAGGGTTTGCATGGAAAAGGCTGTGGAGCAGCACAGGTGAGCTGTGCCTCTCTTTGTCCCCAGATCGAGAATGCCAGCGAGGTGCTGATCACGCCGCTGGAGAAGTTCCGTAAGGAGCAGATTGGGGCTGCCAAGGTAACCCAGCCACTGCCCCCCAGAGCTGGCCAGGACCTGGCACACCGCAGGATGGGCTCGGGCATGGGAGGAGACAGTGTGCTGCTGTGGGATGGACACGGGGCCATCCAGCTCCTGCGAAGTACCTCAGTGCTCCAAGTTCACCCACAACCAAATAACGTGCCAAGGGCAAAATACTGCATGCCAGCCGAAGTGAACTTTTTTCCTTACTCCAAGGAAGAATTAGGATTTTCTTGGAGGGGTTCACATTTTCCTGAGTCCCCCGGCCTGCACTCCCCACCCCAAGGCATTGCTGGGGGCTGCACGGGAACTCCGACGCTTCTGGCAGGACGGGGAAGCGCCGGTGTGGCTGAGGGAGGCTGTGAGACAGCCTGGCCCCCCCTCTTTCTTTCCTGCCTTTGTTCTGAAATGAAAACCACTGTCTGTGGCTCCCCTGTTGTTATAACAACCTGCTGCTGCCTGCAAGCAGCTCATGCCAGCGCCCGGGGCCGCGTTCGCATGGCAGCAGTGCCCAGCCCGGCCCCGTGCAGCTGAAATCAAAACACAGAGAGGAGCCCTGCAGAAGGCACCTGCTTACAAGCAGGGGCTGGCATGGATTGGCTCCTGGCGTGCTGGGGTGGCCAGGCTGGGACAGAGGTGCAAAGCAAAGTGAAGCTGGCCTCCTTAATGCTGCTTCCACAAACAGCTGAGGCGCTGTGTCATTGTCCCATGTCACACAGAGGAGAAGCTCTTGCATGGGTGGCAGGGGTGGGGTGTGGAATTGTGACTGTGTTCTACTTAGAAAGCACTTTCCTTGCTCTGTTGTTTTTGGACTTGGATCTGGATGTTTTACCAAGCACAGGGCCCCAGGAATAGAGGAGGGGTTCCCTCAAGCCTTGGGTTTTGGCAGCATAAGCTGCTTTCCTGATGCTGGCAGATAAGAGCAGCCTCACCTGCTTCCAGCTGCTGCCCCCAGGTCCTGTCTCATGGTAGTTCCCACCTGGGACTGCCATCCTGCCCGGTGCCATAGGGATGCTGTCACAGCTGCTCTGGGGCTGTTGTGTTCAGTATCACAATATTTGTTCTGCTTTGTAGGATGCCAGAAAGAAATACGACAAGGAGACTGAGAAATACTGTGGTGTCCTAGAAAAGCATTTGAACTTGTCTTCCAAGAAGAAAGAATCCCAGCTTCAGGAGGTGAGAGCAACCTCTGAGTTTCCATGTCTGGCTGGACTGTGGAGAGCTGTTTGAGTGCCTTACACAGCTTATAACAATGGTTCTCCTGGCTGTAAATTCATTTTTTCCCCTCATTCTGGCTGCGGGTACTGGGTTTTCCCCTTTTCCTGTAATGAAAGGATATGGAGCTTTCTTGGTGAGTAAATCAGAGAGATCCCAAAATGGATAGCAATCAAAAAGGAGAGAGGGCTTATAATTAAAGAGTGTAACAGAAAGGAACTGGTTCTGCTGCAGGCTTCCCGTGTGCCAGCACAAATCATGGATGTCTGGTCTCCTTCTCTGCAAGTGGCTGCTGTGCTTTGTGCTCCAGGGGAGGAGGGATCAGGCTTAGTGCTTTAAACTCTTTAAGAGCCATCAGTGATTCAGGATGTGGTTAGTTATGGTGCTCCTACTGGATGAGAATGCTGAGTTTTCAATCACTTCTTTCAAGTGTGGAATTCCTTGTGCTGGCCTAGAGCTGGGTTGGTCCTGCAGGATGTGTGTCCTTGCCTTTGGGCATGGAGCTGGTCTGCTGCTGATCCTTACTGGGGGCACTGGTGGGCATGGGGCTCCTGTACCCAGGTGGTGGGACTGTGCCCAGCAGAGATGGGGACTTCAGAACAGAAATCCCTGTGGCACAGGTGATCATCTTCCAGCAAATCAGGGCTGAGGAGGGCTCAGAATCTGGACAGATGTGCCTGCAAGCCCTGGGGTTTGTAAATAACTTCCCACGTGGAAGCACCCACGTGTCCCAGGGAATGGTGGCTTTTAAATGACCCTCTGAGCCCTTGGTTTAGTTTGTGTTTGGGATACTGATGTGGGGCATGGGAGTGGAAGGAATTCTGGCTGTGGAGGGAAGGATCCACTTGTGGCTGTCAGAGGTGTGGTCCTGTGCCCTGGACAGAGCATGGCCCTGTGGGGCTGCTGGAGATGCCATATGGGGTACAGGTGGGGTGCAGAGCGGGATGTGTGCGGGATTCTGTTCGGGATGCAGCACGGGATTCTGTTGGAATTCTGCTGGGGATGTGTGCGGGATTCTGTTCGGGATGCAGCACGGGATTCTATTCGGAATTCTGCTGGGGATGTGTGTGGGATTCTGTTCGGGATGCAGCACGGGATTCTATTCGGAATTCTGCTGGGGATGTGTGCGGGATTCTGTTCGGGATGCTGGTTGCTGTGCAGGTGCGGTGGAGCAGCGCTGGCTGCTGGTGCCATCTGGTGGCATCTCTCCCACCCGGGCCCTGACTCGGGCTGCTGTCGGGAAGGCAGGAGGAGCCCGCAGCCCGCTGGAAGCAGCTCCCAGTTCAGGTGCTGGTTCCTGTTCCCCCGTGCCACTGGGAGGTGCACGTGGTTTGTGTGGCTCAGAGCCCCCCGAGGGAGGGGTTGGCTCAGAAAGAGGATTCAGTGTGGAGCTGTGAAATGTGGATCTGCCATCCCTGGCGAGGGGGAGTGCTTTCCAGAAAAGGGAGAGTTGTCTTTAGTTGTCAAGTTCAGTGATTTCCATTTTTCTCGCCTCTACTTCGTGTTTTCTGCCCAGCTGTTGGGGAGGTGAGAACATGAGTCACCACACCCATTTTCCTCAGCTGAAGGAAGAGCTTGCTCATGTGGATCAGGTTTATGTTTATTGCTGTGCCATCTGTCCAGCTGGGACTGGGGGCTGGAGCTGGGTTTGCTCTGCTTGGGGGTGTTCCCATCAGAGCCAGGTGTGCTCTGGTTATTCCTGAGCTCTGTTTCCTCTCCAACCCCTCTGCAGGCAGACAGCCAGGTGGACCTGGTTCGGCAGCACTTCTACGAGGTCTCCCTGGAATATGTCTTCAAGGTGCAGGAGGTGCAGGAGAGGAAGATGTTTGAGTTTGTGGAACCTGTAAGTGAGCTCTCAGTCCTGCACGAAACTGGGGGTGCTGTGGTGAAACAGGGGGTCATGGGGAGCCCTGGCAGTGCAGGGGCCAGGGGGTGCAGCCTCACCTCCCCAGCCCCTCTCACAGAGGGCCCACCAGGGAGCCCCTCCACCCTGGGGCTGCAGGGCCCCTCCCCTCAGCAGTGGTGGCTCTGGGTCTCTGCTGACCATCTCCTTTTGCTTTTCCCAATGCAGCTGCTGGCCTTTCTGCAGGGGCTGTTCACATTCTACCACCACGGCTACGAGCTTGCAAAGGACTTCAGTGATTTCAAGACAGAGCTGACAATCAGCATCCAGAATGTGAGTGTGCCTGGGGTGTCCCCTGTGCCATGGGTGTCCCTGTGCCCATCGCTGTCAGTGTCTCCAGAGCCACCTCACCTTCTGGTGTATTTTAATCACAAAATGCCAAACTGGTTTGGGTTGGAAGGGGCCTTAAAGCTCATCTTATTCTACCCCCTGCCATGGGACATCTCCCACTATCCCAGGGTGCTCCAAGCCTGATCCTTTGCTGTGTTTAGAGTTACCTCTGTCTGGGGGTGAGCTTAAATCCAGGCCCAGCAAGCAAACCTGCCCTGTGGCTGCTCCTGGGCTTCCCAGCCCCATTTCCCACAGGGCTGTAGGGACCCAGCCCCACCCCATGTGCTGCAGAGCCAGGCACGGGTCCCTGCACTGGAGAAGACATTCCTGCTTTAATTTGCAGACAAGAAACCGCTTTGAAGGAACAAGGTCAGAGGTTGAAGCTTTGATGAAGAAGATGAAGGAGAATCCCCACGAGCACAAAAACATCAGCCCTTACACAATGGAGGGGTATCTCTACGTGCAGGAGAAGCGTAGGTGTTGGGCTGGGGAACGTGGGGGTGGCAGCCTGGGGAAGGGGTTTGCCAGGACAGGGGCAGGAAGGCTGATTCAGGAGGGACAGAGTCCCTGGAAGACAGGGATTGGCCCAGTGAGAGTGGGGTGTTCAGTGGGAATGTGGCAGCCAGGGAGAATCCCTGCCAGTGCCTCATAGAAGTCTGTTAGGTACAGGAGTCTGGCATGTGAAATGATGGTTAAACATAGCGGGTTCTAATGGGAGGGCATTGGAACTGTTGTGGGCATGAACCCTGTGTTTGCTCTGCAGGTCACTTTGGGACTTCCTGGGTGAAGCATTACTGCACCTACCAGAGGGAATCGAAGCGCATCACGATGGTGCCCTTTGACCAGAAGTCAGGAGGAAAAGGGGTGAGTGCTGGCTGGGAGCAGGAGGAGAAGGGGTGAGTGAGTGCTGGCTGGGAGCAGGACTGTGTCCTGCCAGGGAACACGTGGCCACTGCTGGCTGCAGGCTCTTCTGGGGCTCAAACTGTGTCACCTTTTTGGCAAGGTGACACAAAGGCAGTGAAGTGGGTCACATTCATTCCAGGCTGAGTGACTGCCACACAGGGAATGAACTTGGCACCTGGTTTGAAAAAGAAAAGACAGGAAACCCCCAGAGCCCACAGATCTTTGCCAGCCACATGCACCCACCACACTCCAGCTCCATGGGTGCTCCTGTTCCCCAGTCCCTTGTTCCTGCTCCAAGGCACACACAAGAGAACCTGTTCATTATTTTGGTCCTTCTCTAATGCCTGTCACTTGTCCAAGGCCAGGTTGGATGGGGCTTGGAGCAGCCTGGTGGAGTGGAAGTGTCCTTGCCCATGGCAGAGAGAGGGACAAGATGAGCTCTAAGTGCCCTTTCTACCCAAACCATTCTGAGTCTCTGATGCTCCTATGACTTGGCCAGTGAAGTTGTTTTGTTTTGGACAGAGCCACAGGAGAGCCTGGAGCTCCCCTTGGCCCCAAGGGGGTGTGAAGAGCAGGGGGAGCAGTGGATGTGGGGAGCCAGCCCATGCTGTGTCCCAGTGCTCCCAGGGCTGTATCCAGGGCTGGCTTTGCTCCTCTGTACAGCAGGAACAATAGACCCCTCCACAGTGTTCCCAGCTGGGACAGTTTGCAAACACAATCCCCTTGCTGGGGAGTGCCTGGGGCAGCTGGACAGGCTCCCACATGGCTTCCTGCTGGCACGGGGAGCCAGCTGTGGGCAGGGAAGCTTCTAAAATTAATTTCCTTTTGCCTTGGAGCATCTTCATTATAGCTCAGCATTAACATATCCCAGCCCTGTAATCATCAGTGGCTGTACTGTGTTTTGTCTGGTCCCTTCCCATTTCAGGGCTCTCCCAGCACCCAGGGCTGTGGGTGCTGCTGGCAGCAGCCTGAGCCCCTCTCCAGGGCCAGGCTGGAGCCCCTCTCCAGGGCTGTGCTTGCACTTGTGGCTTGCACCACCCTGGCACAAAATGCTGCCCGTGCTGGGACAGCTCTGGCTGGGCTCCAGGGTCTGTCAGTGGTGACCACCATGGACATCTGAGCATGGAGCAGCCTGGGGGCTTGGGGCTGCACTGCTGGGAATTCTGGGGTCTGGCTGGAGCAGGTGCTGAGGTGCTGCATGAGGAGAGCCATCATTAGTGGGTCACAGGTGGCACCAGCCCCTCGTGGCCTTGGGCTGTGGCCAGAGCTGGGTATTGCTGGGTTTGGAGCAGGGGCATTCCCTAAATTCTGGACAGGGAGCTGGGCAGAGTGGGAGCAGCCTTGGGGGGCACCAGGGGCAGGCCACTGCCAGGCCCAGGGGAGAAGCCCTGCAGGAGCTCTTCTGTCTTGCTGGGTCCACGCTGGGTCCTTGTCTGGGACAGGAGAGTTCTTGGTGAGTTAGAAACCATGGGAGCACATGAGAACAGTCAGGTTGGGGCTTTTTTGGGGCAGGTTCAGAGTCCCAACAGGAGAGCATCTACAGCAGTGCCTGCAACATGGGCAACCAGCAGGAGGGGCTGGGAGCCCCAGTGCAGCAGGAGAACTGCTGCCATGGGGGAGGCATGGAGGGATGGGTAGGACTGAGTGTTAGGGAGTGTTTTGGCTGTCAGGAGCTGAATGATGGTGGCAGTGGGGAGGAGTTTATGGATAATAACCAGGGAGTCACCCTCCCTGGGAGGATTTAATGGACCTGTAGTTGTGACACGTGAGGACAGGGATTAGTGGTGGGCTTGGCTGTTCTGGGCAACTTTCAGACTCTGTGATCTTAGAGGTCTTTTCCAATCTAAGTGATTCTAAATATGTTTCCTGGAAAAATGGTGATGTCAGGGAACAGGGTGGTCAGCCAAGGTGTCATCAGGAACAGCACAGAGAGCCCAGAAAAGTGTCTTTCTCCAGGAACTCCTTCAGAATTCATTTTCTCTTAAGTCATCAGTGGAATTTCACAGTTGCAGGATAAGTGTCTGTGTTGGCAGGGGCTGAGGCAGGATTCCCTCCAGCAGAGGACAGCAGTGCTCACAGATCCTGCTGGATTGCTGCTCAGCCCTGTGGAAATCCAGTACAGCTTGGATGCAGAGAGGCATTCTCTGGGTGGGAGAATGGTTTTGTCATTGCTTTGTTATATAATAAACATTTTAAGACGTGTTTGCTCCTGTTAAGAGTCCTCGTGTGCACAGTGCTGCCAAAAACGCAGCGTGGAGTGCTAACTGCCAGCAGGTCTAGGGAGTGCTGTTCAGCAATGGAAAATAAAGCTGATTTTGCCCAAAAGTTGTGGTCCAGCAGTACCTGCCCACATGAAGAATGGGTTGTGTGGTGCTTTATGCACAGATTGAATCGTGGGTGTCCTGAAGGGAAGGCTCCTCATGAAAGGTTTTGGACTAAATAAGGGTAAAAAGACAAGTCCTCCTGTCAGAGATATAAACAGGTATTTTTAGCAGGGTGATGTTGCCAGATCCCCCCAGGTTTGAACCTGCTCACTGACAGCTGGGGACAGGCCTGTGGTCGTTGGTTGTTCTCGGCCTCAGCTGTGATTTTGTCTCTTCTCAGGGGGAAGATGAAGCTGTCACCCTGAAATCCTGTACCCGGCGGAAAACAGACTCCATTGAGAAGAGGTTCTGCTTTGATGTGGAGGCTGTGGATCGGTGAGTGCTGCCAGGAAGCTCCTGGGGCTGTGCTGGCCCTGTGGAGGGAAGGGCTGTGCTCCTGCTCTTGGCTTTGGGACAGTTCCTGCGCAGTTTCCGAGTTTCTCTCTGTTAGGCACACCCTCCGTGAGAGGCAAGCATTAGTCCATGGAATCATGCCTTTTCCAGTCAGGTGCTCTCTGTGTATTGAGTCAGTGCTTTGGTTTACAAGTCTCTCTGACTCAGGTCTCTCTGACTTTAAGGGTGTTTTAGCACTTCTGCAGCCTCTGGCCACACAAGGTGAGCAGTTGCCAGCCTGGAAAAGGTGCTCTGTGGTTCTGGGAGGGATGTGCTGAAAGTGTCAGCTTTTCTGCTGGACTGGCTGTTGCTTGTTCACCATGGATGGGTGATAATGGACCCTGGCTCGTGCCTCCAGGCACTTTCATTCCTTTTTCCTGAAGAAGGAAAACACTTCTGCTGTGACTTATCGCACAGCAGCTGGAGCAGAGGTATGTGTGGATTCAATCTCTGGCACCCAGGAGTGAGAGCTGTTACCATATCAGCTAGCATCATGCATGGCTTACACATATAAACAGGAAAACCAGGCTGGTATTGCTATTCCAAGAGGAATTAGTCACTGCCTCGGGTCTCCCTCGCTGCAGAAGTTCATGTGGTTCACAAAAGCCTGCTCCAAAGGCACTTGGTGTGTTCTCCCAGTTGTGTGCCTGTCTGTGGTCCAGCTGTCCTCCCATCTGCAGGAATTTCCTGGAGGTCTCAGAAAAACCCAAGTTCATTAAAATCTGGGTGTTGAATAACGCTGGAATAACCCCTGCCCAGGCTGTGCTTGGGCAGTGTTTCGGTGCCAGCCTGTGGCAGGGAGGGGTTGGGGTGATGGAGCTCTGCCTGTGTTGGCTGAGGGAGGAGATAACCTGGGGCTGCCTCCCACTCTCTGGAGCTGTGCTTTTCTCCAGAAAGCTGCAGTATTTCTGCTGACACAGGAGGTTTTTTTTGCTGTGCCCTGAGGATATTTTTTTATAACGTGAAAATCAAACTAAAAAGTGAGAGAAGGAGAATGGAGCCACAATAATTTTCTTCATTGTGTTCAGAGGTAGCTGAAGCTTCCCTTGATGTTTAGAGCCTTCCAGGCATGGGATCAGGAGCTGCTCCAGAAATCTGTGTGCTCCATGTAAATCATGGCAGGGGAGTAGCAGAGGAAGGGAAAACCTGAGGAATTTCTCCTTTCATGCACACATTCCTGCTGCAGGGATTTGCCTGAGAGAGCAGGACACACCTGAAGGAAAAGGCTGTCTTTTCCCAATATTACAGGCAGCTCTGCATTCTCTTGGTATCAGAATTTGTCATTAGATGTCTAAAATATTGGGTGTTCCCAAGAGGAAGAGGAAACAACAGGTTTTGCCATGGCTGAAAGAGGCTGTGATGTGCCCAGCCTGTCTCCCTGTTCCTGGGGTAGATCTGGGCACCACCAGGTCCTGCTGTCAGTGGCAGGGTGTGCTGGAGAGGTGTGCTGGAGATCACCTCCACCTTGCCAGCTCTCAGGGCTTGGGTTGTCCTCCAGCTCTCAGACAGCCTGGAGGTGGCAGCCTCTGCCGGTGCTTCAGACACTGCACAGAAATTGGCTTTTGTCAGCCTTGCATTTTGGGAGCTCAGGCAACACGGGCTGCGGGGCTGGAGCTCAGCAGGAACACCCTAAATAGCACCAGCCAAGAGCTGTTCCTTCCTAGGTGGGAAAAAAAAGTGTGTTTTTCTCCTGTAAAGATGATTCAGCACAACCAAGCTGAAAATCTGGAGCCTGATCTGTTATTACAGCATTGCTTCCTTGTCACAGAATTCCAGAATAGTTTCTGTTGGACCTTAAAACTCATCTCATTCCGCCCCCTGCCAAGGGCAGGGACACCTTCCACTAGACCAGGTTGCTCCAACCCCCATCCAACCTGGCCTTGGCATTTACAAATAGCTCTCATGTTCAATGTAGCAAGTTAGAAGTACTGTATTTGTTGTTACAGCAAAATGAACCCCAGAATGGTGTTCTGGGGTCTGGCTGAAATACACTCCCTGTGTGATGGATGTTGTGTTTTAGTGGTAATGCTCTTTTTTCATTAACTAAACTTGTTTGTAGTCTCTGCACATTAAATCAGGTTTGTAAACAAGGTGAACAGGGATGACAGCCAGTGTCTTACAAAATGAGCCTGGGGAGGAGGAGTATCTCATTTGACTGATGACAAAGGCTTTGTCATTTAGGATAATGTAGGTCATTGCTCTGGGCCAGAAGCAAACTGCTTCTAAGTGCCAGCTGGCTTTTAGGGGAGCAGGAGCTTTTCAAATGCAGTGTTTGGCCTCTTGGTGTGTCACCAGTGAACTCTACTGGTACCCTAGACTCTGCCTGGGTGCCCCCAGGGTGACTGGACCACACCTGGGCACAGTGGAACTGTAGAGCCAGAATCCCAGAGTCACTGAGGTCTGAAAAGACCCCCAATACCACTGAGCCCCAGCTGTGCCTGATCCCCACCTTGTCCCCAGCCCAGAGCACTGAGTGCCATATCCAGCCCTTCCCTGGACACCTCCAGGGATGGGAGCTCCACACCTCCCTGGGCAGCCCTTTCCAATGCCCGATCCTTTCCATGCAGAAATTCTTCCGGAAAGAATTGGTGCAGTGGCTGGATGGTTGGCATGGGGATGGAAGGGCTGCCAGGCACCTGCCAAGTGCTCCCCTGAGCAGATGGTTTTCCCCAGGAGGGCTGTTGGCCTTGCTCTGGGAATGCACTAGGCAGATGCAGGGCTCTGACAGTGGCAGGAGCTGCCCCTGCTCCCCTGTGCCAGGTGACCCCAGCTCTGCTGTCCCTGTGCAGTGCAGCCTGTCCCTGTTCCTCTGCCGGTGTCACCTTTCCAGCGACCTTTAAAACAAAGCCCCGGGGGTTGTCACAGGGGGGTGAGGGATGGGTTGTCACAGTGAGGGATGAGGCTCCTTCCCCTTGGTGGCCACGGGAGCCACAGTGGCCCCAACCCCTGCAGAACGTGCTGGTGGCTGTGCTGGTGGTGCTCTGAGCTCTGTGTGGGCACCCAGAATTTCTGAGTTCAGGGTCAGTTTCTGCCTCAATTCCATCTTTGCTCAGCAGCATTTTGTGGTCACATCTGGCTGCTGGTGCCTGGCCCTTGGCTGTGGGGTCCTGTCTGGGCTGCACTGCTCTGCTCAGCCTGGGACTGGGAACATCTCTGTGCACTCAGCCCAGCTCAGCCCCTGTTATTAATGCACTCTTGTGTGTTTTCATCAGCAGTTTAGATTGTCTCGCTGTGATAAGCTGCTACAGCAGTTGGAAGTTCTTATCTGTTTCTATTGCTTTCCTTATTTGTTTGTTTTCCTGGAAGAAGGAAAAGCTATTGCGGTTTCTAATTTTCTCAGTGTGCTTAGTCACAGCTCCTTAAGGCCAGGCCATTTGTCACAAAAGCTGAGATATTGAGAAAATTCAAATTTCCTGTGTGGTCTCATATGGAAAAATCTTCCATTTTTAGATTGTAGCATATTGAAAATATTCTTTCTTATTAAGTGTTTGCCATGTTCTGCTCTGGTCTCACCCTCCTACACTCACTCCATCTAGAAATGGTTTTCTTCTGATCCCAAAATGTCCCTTCCCCTCCTTGTGTCCCAGAAAAAGGCAAAGGGGTTTGGTGCCTGCAGGTGGAAATGTGGGATGCAGCACCTAGGAGTGAATCAGCAGGTGAGCAGCTCAGGTTCCAGGAGGGTGTGCTGCTGTCCTGATGGCACAGCCGTGGCTGGGCTGGCTCCATGTGGGTCCAGGTGCATCCTGTGCTGGGAGGAGGTGGGAGCTGCCCTGCAGCAAAATCTGTATTTACTGTGTGTTATCTTTATAAATAATTACCTGAATAAGTGACCCCCCAGTATTCGGGGTGATTTGCTGGGTGAGGGGACAAGGACAGATCCATTTTGTGAATCTTTTGGGAAAGGATGTCAGAGCAGGGTTTTTGCCGTGGCTGTGGAAGGGGCTGGTCCTGAGGAGGCTCGGTGAGGATGGTGCTGTTTGCAGGCAGTGTTTCCAGCAGGGCTGGTGCTGGCAGCACTGGCAGGAGGCTGATGCAGTGCCAGCCATCCGACCTGGCTGTGAGCACATGGAACCCCGTGGGCATCGGCCACATCCATAATGAATGAGGCGTAATGTGTGGGTGCATTTTAAATTTATCACAGCCAGGAAGATGGTTCTGCTCAGGAAAGTGATGCAATGGGTGCCCTGGCAAATAAACACTGGGGGAGGAAATGCAGGGCTATTTGCAATGGAAATTGGGTTTGATTCAGTTTCACAGCCCCTCCCCTCATGCTGTTAAAGAAGTTTGACTTTGAAGTGAAGCCCGAGGAGTTGTTATCTGCTCAGAGGCAGAACAAACATTTTGCTGTTATCACCTCTTTGCCCTGTGCTGAGGGAAGCTGGCACTCCAGATACCAACACTGCCACTCTGGGACCGTGCTCTGCCCAACCATGAATGGAAGGTTTAACTTTGTTCTATTTCTCTGGCTAAAGAGACAGCAATCCCAGTATTTAATTTCCAGTGTGTCCCTAGCTGAGCTAGAGCCCTTCCAGGGCTTTCTGACTGAGGTGTCTGTGCCTTCAGCAGCAGCTTGGCTTAAAGTCAGACCTAAGCCCTGGCTAAAGTGGCCGCTGCAGCTCACCAGGTACCAGGGACTGCTCTTGAGTCACTTTGTACCTGCACAACAAGGAGCTTTGTGTAGTATTTTGAACACATTTGCTGTTGGATGTGGAGCATTCTCCCTCCCCTATATGGGGCAATGGTTAAGTGGTTTCCTCTTCCCTCCAAAGTGAGTAAACTTCCAAACCACTAAGCTGGTGAGTATTGACTGACTCACCAATGGGATTAGCAGAGATCAAGCACATTATATCTGGTTTTTGGACCTGGGCACAGCTTCCACTGGTGGGACAATGCTGAGCTGCTGTGTGCGTGCTGCAGGCTGGGCTGGTTGGATGGGGACTGAAGTTAAGGAGAAGGGTTAATCCTCAGTTCCTGGCCTGTGCGTGCCACAGAGCAGCAGCAGAGGGGCCAAGCCCACCTCTTGAGAGCCCCTGTTAAAGTTTAATTTTCTTACAGGCTCTTATCAAGGACCAAAGGGCATCTGCAGAGTGTTGGTGCAGCTCACGTTTTCCGGCTGAATCACCTTTGGGAAGTTCAAGTTAGAAATCCCCCCTCTCCCCAGGCTTTATCAGGTTTTGAGGGTTGAGTACTGAACAGAGCCTACGTGCTCAGTGGAACACTCTGCAGGTGGTTGGCAGCTCCCGAGGTTTAATCCCCCTTCCCTTCCCTCCTTCCCTGTGCCCCACAGCGCTCGGAGCAGCGCTCCTGGCTCCTGTGCCCTTCCAGAGCCCCTGCTCTGCTGGGCTGGGAAGAGCAGCATCAGAGGCTCTCTGCTGTCACAGTTCAGTGTGTGAAGCCCCACGGGCAGAGAGCACAGCAGCCCCCCTGCGTGTCCCCGTTGCCAGGGAATCTGCTCGCCGTGCTCCGGCGGGGATGCTCTGCTGCTGTGTCTGGGAGCAGACGGGCAGGGAGTGGCAGCGCCAGACCAGACACACGGACAGGTCTCACTGTCTGCCTGAGCCCGGGAGCAGCGCTGGGGGGGATCTGGCCACCCCGTGGAGCTGCAGACCCAGCCCAAAGGCACAGGGCTGGGGAGGAGCAGGCTTAGCCAGCTGTGTGTGTTGGGATCCAGGCTGCAGGATGGGCCGGGATGCAGAGATGGAAATCCTGGGAGTTCACAGCTAAGCATGGCGCAGTGAGATGGCAGCCCCTGGTGTGGGATCACAGCTCCCACCCTCCGTGTCCCCACACCCCCCACACCTGAGGCTGTGCAAGCACTCTGTCATGTCAAATCCATCCTCATCTTGCTGCTCACGCTTAACAGAGCAGGTAACAGAGATATGACTCCTTGCATGGAAAGGGTGGTCCAGGAGTGGACACAGCATCCACTGAGGAGCGTGGAGGTGGCGTTGGCCCTTGGGCAATGGTGGTGCCACTGCTGTCCCCTGCTCCTGTGCAGTGTGTGCGGCACTCAGGCCTGTCCTTTCCCCTTCTCATTAGAGTAAATGAGCAGTCCCAGGGCTGTCTGTTGGAGGCTGGACTGACTGGGCAGCTCAGGGCTGTGGTGTATGTGACAGTGCTGGCAACAGAAGCAGCACCCTGGGGCACCCTGGCTCTCCTGCATTGCTCCCCTGTGAGGCTGCTGGAGGGGGACACAGACCAGCATCCTGTCACTGCCACTGCTGTGTCTTACAGCAGGGTACAGATGGGGCCAGGGGACTGGCACAGCCATGAGGACATGGACATCTTGGGGATGAAATGCTTTGCACAGCAGAATGTCTCCTCTGTGAGCCTGGTGCTTGGGGTGCTGGTGAGACACAGGGAGCTGGGATGTGTGGGGCTTCTGTTTGCTTGGTTACCTTCCTTGCTTCCCTTCCTTGCCTTCTCCTGCCGTTGCATGGACATGCTTAACCCAGTGCAGGTGAGCTAGCTGGCCGAGGGCCAGAGGAGGAATTTGGCACCCAGCTTTTACACAAAACCACTGGAAAGGTGTGTGGATTGCTGGAGATGTCCTCTGCTCCTTGCTGATCCTGGTCAGACCTGCAGGGATGTCCATGGCTTTTGTCCTCCTTGTGCTGGGACTTAGCTAGGAAGGAGCTTGTCCTCCTTCCCTCTTCCTCTCATGAAAAATTCATCTTTGCCACCCTTGCTTCCCGTCCCGCAGTTCACTGACGGCGTCCCCTTTCTCTTGGCAGGCCGGGTGTCATCACCATGCAGGCGCTCTCGGAGGAGGACCGGCGGCTGTGGATGGAGGCGATGGACGGCCGGGAGCCGGTGAGCAGGAATTTTGGGCAGAGAGCAGAGGAAATCGTGGTGAGCTCTGGGGAGCCCGGGGCAGAGCGCTTGCTGCAGAGCTGCTGTCACGCAGCGCCTGCCAGCCCGCGAGGGAGCTGTATCTGTGGGGCAGCTTCTGCCTCCTGCCAAGAGAATCCTTTAATCCCTTGGTTAAATATTTGAGGTAATACTGTATCTCCCGTGCTTGGATTGCTTGGAGGTGCGGTGGAGAGGAGGAGGGTAGGCTTGGCCAGCACAAACATGCTGCTCTGCCGTGCTGAAAGGAAAACATGGCAAAAAGAGCAGTGGAAGAAAATACGTTGTAGATTTCCAGGGCTTTTGGAGTCCTGCGGCTCCTTGGCAGCCGTTTCTGGGTCTGGTAGAGAATTGTACGTTTCGTGTGAGCGGAGGAGTGTGGCCCCTCTTCCCCGTGTTTGCTCCTGCTGTGCCAAAGGCTTCCTCACCTCTGGAAGGGATTCTGGAAGTTTGCAGAAAACTCATTGTTGTTAGTTTTTATTTTGGAATGCATTTGCAAACCTCACTGCCAGCTTGAAGAGCGTTGGCTGGTTCTGAGCGGGTCCCTCGGGGGGTGCTGGGGTCACGGTGTGGCCCATCCCAGCTTCATGTGGTGACTCTCTCATGGCACTTACGGCATTGCCGAGCAGCCAAGACAGTCGGTGGCCTCTGTGCCTGCTCATGGCCAACAGCGTTTTGGGATATTAAAAGAAGCCATGTGGAAAGCCAGAGCAGCCAGGGCTGTTCTGTGACAGCCTGTGTGGCTTTGGAGTGGGTGTCTGCATGCTGGGCTCTGGCAGTCAGAGCAGAGTCCATGCAGGGAGCAGTGTGTCCCAACCCAGCACAGCCTGCTCCCACACACTGGTCCTGGTTTGAGCAGATCTCCCCCAAATCCATGAACAAGTTCTTGTTTGTCAGGAAACATGTTCATTGAAGCCAGGTGAGGCATGGACACACGAGGCTGTTCCGTGAGCACTGGGCTTGGTCAAGCGCTCGCTTTTGGAACGTGCAGCAGTTGGGAGCTCGGGAGGCTGCGTGTGGGAAGTGTTGCCCTGCATTTCAGGGAAAGGATTGCGTGGTGGATTACAGCCAGGTCCCAGCCTGAAGTCGTAGATCCATCAGGTAATTCAGGTAGGACAAGAGCTCAGGAGGTTTCTGGTCCAACCTCCTGCTCAGAGCAGGTTGCTCGGGGTGTTACCAGTTGGGAGCTGAGAGCATCTGAGGGAGGAGAGGGCACAGCCTGCCTGAGCTCCAGCCCAGCAGCTTCCCTGGCCTCCTGACCTCAAGGCTGAACCTCTTTCATTTCAGTTTACACCCACTCAGAGGAGCTGTGGTTGCCCCATCCCTGGTCCTGATCCACACTGGACAGGGGAGGGGGTGGGACTGGATGAGATTTAAGGGCCCTTCTAATTTAAACCATTCCATAATTCTCTGGTTCTGTGACAGCCTCTGCTTCCTTTTTCTATCATCTGTTGGAAAGAGGCCCTTGTTTGGGACAACCAGCCTGCTCCTCCACCCTTGGCTCTTGACCCCAGGGGCAGCTATAGTGGCACAACCCTCTCCAGCTCCAGGTGCCAGCTGTCTTTATCCCTCCTAAACAAACCCCTGCCTTGATTCTGGTGGCACCGTTTCTTCAGAAATAAAATGTGCACTGTTGCTCCTAATCTGCGTGGAGTCTTGTGCTCCTCCAACCTGCCTCTCACTGCACACCTCTGCTGGGAGCTGCTGTGGCAGGGATGGCAAAGCCAGTCAGCTGCCATGGGAGCTGCAGGAAAATGGTCACCCAGCTGTGTGTGAGCTGCTGATGCTGCCAGGGTGCTGCACAGGAGCAGAGCCACTCTGCAGAGGTGCAGACACAGATCTCGGGCGCTTGCAAAGAGCTGTGCCTGCGAAAGGTTCAGTGGAGCAACCAGGACAGGACTGCCTGGATTATCCTGTTTCAGAATCTGGTCATGAGAACTCCTTCAAAACCACACAGGCTGTGGTGCCGCCTGCGTGCTGCTGTTCTCCCCTATCGTGCCCATCAGCTGAGGTGAGGGCAGCTGGCTCATCCAGCACGTCAGGGGTTGTGGCTGTGCATTCATGCAATACCTTGTGGCACTTAGTTGCCAATGGCTTACACTGCCCTTCCAGGTGTGGAGTAGGAGCGATGGGAATGCCGCCTGCATGGAAACGGATCCAAGAGACACTTTGCTGCTGAAGGTGTTGACACATGAGGCAGCTCCTTGTCCTCAGCTATCCTCCTCCATCCATCAAAAATGCAGCTGTGGGCTGTTCTGTTTGGGTTCTTATCTTACAACACCAGGGTGCAGCGTGTTATCTTCGTGTTACCTATTCCACAGGGATTTCCTTGAGCAAGAGATGAGGGTTTAACCTTTGGACTCCTAGAAATATCCATCCTATGCTTTGACTGTATTTCTGTAACCAAAGAACCCTACTGGAAAGAATGTCTGGTTTTCCTTTGATTTGACTGTAGAGTGTGGGGAAGGATTGGCACGGTGGGGATGGTAATTCCATGTGCAAATTCAGGCTGTGGAGAGATTAGCGCGGACTGGAGTTTGTTTCTTAATTATAATGAAAAAAGTAAACCCAAATGTCAAATTACATCTTAGTGAGATTTAAACATAGAATGTGGCTGCATTAGCCAAGACATTTGTCACAACTTGAGAAGATTTACGCTGTGTCTCACAGTTAGCAGCCTCCAGACAGCCCTCATCACGCCGTTAACTCTTACCACTTGTTATTCATTTGGATAAAGCCCCTGTGTTGACTTTGGGTTTTCTTCCATGTTGCAGAGGCTGGAAACAGGAGAAACTGCTAACTCCATGACGGAGTAGTGGTGTTTGGTTTTGTTAAGATACTCAGGATCAGTTTCTTACGGATTTTCTCCTCTGCTAACGCAGTTTGCAAATGTGTGTGGTGGAGGCCAGAGCGATTCTGAAACTTCCTTGGAACCTGAGTCAGGAATAAAAGCTGTGTTGGCTGATGGTGGCTGTGCTGGGCTGCGGGTTTAGGAGAGGCACAAATTAGGCTGTGTCTTGTGGCAAAGAACAAGGTAAGCATTTAGGTAAGGTTGTGGCGGATGAGCGTGGAGGAGGAGAGGTTTAGGGGGGAACTTGTGGCACAACAGGAGGGGACAGCCGGGGGAATCGGGCTCTGCTCCCAAGGAACAGGGACAGGAGGAGAGGGAACGGCCTCAGGCTGTGCCAGGGCAGGCTCAGGGTGGAAATCAGCAGGAATTTCTCCACGGAAAGGGGGCTCATGCCCTGGAACTGCCCAGGGAGGTTTGGAGAGCCCATCCCTGGAGGTGTCCAAGGAATTCCTGGCCATGGCACTCGGTGCTCTGGGCTAGGGACAGGGAGGGGATCAGGCACAGCCTGGACTCGCTGGGCTGGGAGGGCTTTTGCCCGCAGCGGTGCCGGACCCGGTGCCAGCCCGGAGCCGTGGCCGCTCCCCACTAGATGGCGGCTGAGACCGGCCACTGAGGGCCCCCGAGCCCGGGGCGGCACCGCGCCCGCACCCCGGGGCTGCCCCGGGCCTGGGCAGCGATGTGAGCCCGGGCCCGCACCCACGGCCTGTGGGGCTGCTCCGAGCGGGGACAGCGCTCCCCTCCGGGCCGTGTCCCCAAACTGGCCACAGCCCCAAACCTCCCCTGTTCCTCCGCCTCCCCCTCCTGCAGTGTGTCCCCTCAGAGTCTGCTGGCTCCTCCACACGGGCTGGGTGCCTCGGCCCTCCGGCCATGGGTGGGATGTGTCTCAGGAGCTCCCCGTGCCCTGCTCCTGTCCCAGTGCTCCTGGTGGCACATCTGTCACTGGTCCTGGAGCTCCTCCAGCCCTGCCGGAGAGGAGATGCCACCCGTGTTCGTGTGGCAGTGACAGCAGAGCCCAGCCCCACATTCCTGCCCAGCACACCTCTCACCTCCTCCTTGGATATTGCTTCTGGGAATTCTTTCTGAAATTGTTTTTCATTTTCCTTGTCTAATTATACAAAATGGTGAGAGATTTATTTCCCAGTGGAAACGTTGTCTTTTGAACTCGCTCCAGTGCTTTCAACCTCGGCATTCCTGTTATTTTGGCTCATTCAAAAAATAAATTCACTTGAAGGACTTCAGTCCCAGCGTGGCTGTGGGGGGATGGACAGGCACCCACTGCTCACCTTCCCAACCCCTTGTACTGCCCTGGGACTCACTGGAGCTGCAGATCTGCTTTATCTTGTGAATTCATTCCATCTCAGTTATCAGAGATGGTAGAAAAAGCCTCACCCAGAGCATCTTTGAGCACAGACGGTGTCTGTGGCCTGAGCTCCCTCTGCACAGGGAGCCCGTGGGCGAGTGCCGGAGTGATCGCCGTGTTCTCTGCTCTGCTCTCCCCAGGGTCTGCTCCGTGCCTGCCTCTTCTGTGTCTTTCCTCACAGCCTTTTTCATGCTGAGCTTTGATTACGCTCTCAATCCCACAGACGTGTTTTTGTCAGCTTTCTGGAAAAGATGTTTTTCTGTGTGCTCTGTCTTGCAGGTTTTCATGGCCTTCATCCTGCCTGGGTTTGTTTGCTTATAGCAGATTTCTTTTGTTGTTCTCTGTGACCTGAGTCATTCCTGTTGCTGCTTCTCCATCTCCCTGTCTCTGTCTTTAGTGAACAGAACATTTTATTTTTTCCCCACTCTGCCCACTCCTAATGTCTAAGTTTCTATTGTTTGCTGCTTTTCTTTGCCTCTGCTCTGTTCCCCAACCCAGACAACCCAGTGAACTTTACCTGAACTGGGGCTCAGTCTCTCCATGCTCTGGGGACATCAGTGCCACCTCCCAGTGCGGGGAGCTGTGGTGATGATGAGTCCCACTGGGACCCAAATTGGCCCAGGGGAGGCCCTGCTTGGCTTTTTTGCATCCCACAGTTCAAGATTATTGCCCCAAAAATTCTTTGTCCTTTTTGGGGATAGGGTGGTAGCCGAGGATCCTCAGAGAAGCATGTTCCATGTCATGTTCCATGTCAGTTCTTGGATCATGTGCTCTTGCCACTGCTCTCTCCTTCTCCCTCTCCTGTTTGGTAACCCTTTAAGCCTGTAATGGCAGTAACTTTACATGGAGTTTGTAAGCTTTTATTTTGCTTCTAAAGCACTTAAGCCAGTGAGGTCTTAAGCCTTGACTTCAGGCTTTTATTCCTGGTTCCAGCAACTGCTGCTTCAGTGGCTGATGGCTCACCCAGCTGGAGTCACTGCGGCTGCCGGGGTTTGTCCTCTGCTTAAGTAGCTGTTTCAGAGAAAAATACTTAGAGAAGTATTATAGATGATTTTTAAAAGAGAAAAGAGCCTTCTGGATTGCTTTTACACACCTAAAAGTGCTGTCCCACCCAGTTCTGGCAAGTCTGTGACCTTGTTCCAGCTGTGTTGTCGGGGGTGTCCAGGAGCAGAGCAGTGCTCCTGTCTCTGGTGTGAATACCTCATTGTTTCTGTAATGCATTCCTTGCTCTTCCTTGGGGCCTGTGCTGCAGAAATTGGCTACAAAAGTTTGGCTTTGCCTGGATGCTGGGGTGGCTGATCCCAGGACATCAGTTGGGTTTTGCTCTCCCTTTAGAAGATGTTGCCTCTGGTGGGGACCATAGGCAGCCACTTCTCTCCTTCTGTCACTGCTGATACCCCGAGAGGAGCTCACAGGGGGTCAGGGCTGGGGATGTGAGTGGGGGTCCTGATCCACAGGACATGGCACAGCACACGTCTCCTATGTGGGACGGCCACCAGCTCTGCTGCAGGTGTGTTCTTGGGTTTTGGGTCCAGGCTGGGGGTGAGCGTGGTGCTGAGAGCTGGGTTGGGTCTGTGGGGTGCCTGGGCAACAGGGATAATCGAACCTGGATTGCAGCACAGATGTGGAACAGGATGGAGCAGTTGCTTGCAGCAACTTGTTTGTGAGCCTGGGCCCAGAGAGGTGAACCAGCCTCAGGGCAGGGAGCAGGGTGCTTGCATCCAGTGATTTCGTGTCATGGTTTGGTGGGAACGTGCTGTCCACCCTTCAGCCGTGCTGGCAGCCTCAGCAGGGAGGCACAGAGCCTCAGCTGGAGTGACAGACCAAAGAGAGCATACTCACTTTCCTTTCCTCTCTTTATCACCTCTGCTTCGAGTTATTTGATCAGGCAATTCAACAAACACGTAGAAATTCAGGGAATAGCTCCATGTTGGGAGAACAAATTTGCCTGCCAATTTAAATAGACTATTAGAGTATTGTTTCCTACTTTAAATTAAAAATTAAAGTAAATGGTTCATGCTACAATGACTCGCAAAGCCAGCCTCTTCCATTATTTCCTCCTTTATTGAGTCTTACATTTGTTTTTAAGCAGTGATTTACTGTCCTGCTGCAGCCCCACCACCATCCCTCACCCAGGGGTTTTTCTTCTCCCAGCTGCAGCCCCAGAAGAAGGTCTTTGGATTCTGTTGTTTTGATAATTTTATTTCTGTGTTCACCCTCGGTTTACCATTCCTGGCAGAGCTGGGCTCTGCAGGACCAGGAGCAGGATTGGGATCAGGAGCAGGCAGGCTGCAGGCTCAGGCCATGGCAGGGTGCAGGTGGACATGTCCCACGCTGTCTCTCAAGCAGTGTTTGTTGAATGGTGGAAATGGTGCTGGGGAGTGCTGGCAGCCCCTGGGGTGGGGTACACGCAGGGCTGAGGGTTTCCCAGGGAGGTTATGAGTGCTGTGGAATTTCAGGTCCTGTCTGGAGAGGGATAAACCTGGTGCTGCAGGTTTGGAGAGGGACACCAGGAGCCTTAAAAGGCCCATTGGGCTGGCTCCCAGGTCCAGGAAAGAGCCTTGTGCCACATCCCAGGATTACTCCAAGAAACCTTTGCAGCCACCCTGGGCTTTGAGAAGTCTCTCCGGGAGAGGAGGGATGGGACTGTGTCCCCTTTCTGCTGCTTTCCCCAGAGCCTCGGGGTCTGTGCTGCCCCACACGTGTCCCCAGGTGTGCAAATGGGGGATTGAAAGGGGTCTCACCTCAGGGATGTCCCAGTCCTTAAAGCTCCAGGCGGTGGTGATTGAGCCAGTCCTGGCACGAAGCCACCACCCTTGTTCAGAGCGCCCGGGCAGTGTCAAACCTCTTTCACAGAGGAGGAGCGCCAGGCACGGCTGTGTTACAGTTATTTTAAAAATAAAGATGACACTGTCATTTAAAATTAGGCTGGTTTTGATGTGTTGAGAGCCCGTGTTCGTCAGCAGACGTTGGGAGGAGGAAGGGTGTGTGTGCTGGCTGGGGCTGGCCGGACTCCAGGCAGAGCTGCCGGAGGAGGATGTGCAAGTTGTTGCTCAAGCATCCTAGAAAACTTGGGGGAAGCTTAGAGCAGTAGAAGTTTTCACTTTTAATCAGTTATTTGAGTGATCCCAACATGTCTGCTTCGCTGGACCTGCTGAAAAATGCTGCTCTGGGAAACTTTAGGCGCTTTAGTTATTCCAAAAATGTATTTTGTTGGAGCAGTTGACCTTTAGCTGTGTTATTCCGAGGCTGCCGCGTATCTGACACGCTCTGCTCCCCTCGCTCCCACACAGCCCCCAGAGTGGCTGCTGCTGCATTCCCTGCTCTGAGCGAGCCATGGGAAGCTGACAGTTTGACCCAGGTAATTTTTTCCCTTGTTCTGACCCAGGTGATTGTTTCCTTGGGTGACAAACACAGTTATATAACCGCGCTGAGCTAAGCAGCCCAGCTGGCTGGCGGGGAGCCCGGCTGGCCTCGGCTCCAGAGGCCCTTGGGAATGCCTGCACTTGTAATAAAATGTGGGCTTGTTTTTAATTAGAGCCATCCTTTAGCTCGGCTCCGAGAGACAGAAGAGCAAGACCCATGTAGGGGATTCAAGCCCCCCAGATGCTTCATTTTTGATAGATTTTTCTTTTCTGTCTTTTAATCAGGCCCAGGGTATAAGTTTGAAGCTGAAATTTGTGTTGGAAGGAAGGAGCAGGAGAGAGAAAGGGGAACACGAGGTGGGAGATGATTCTGACTGTGATGAACAGTAGGTTGGGAGGAAAGGAAGGAAGGAAGGAAGGAAGGAGCTGCCAGGGTCCCTGGCCACCCTCTTCCAAATGAACAGCTTCGTCTGCATGACATAAACCAGCATTTCACAGTGGGTTTCTGCTGCCCTGCCAAGTTCTCCACTTGGGGAAGTAAGGCATAATTTTCCCTCCCCTCCTGCTGCAGAGAGGTTTGCAGGGATGTGGGCTGGGAGAGATCATACTCCTATCTATATCCTTCTGGCTCTCAGAGCAAGGAAGGTTATTTCTAACCACAACACAGTGTAGTCTAGCTCTGAAAACTCTGCTTGTAGTACAAAAACCTGGCTCTCAGACAGAAATAGAACAGGGTTGATAAGGCAGAGCCAGAAACAAGGGCTGATTTCATCAAGGTTGCCAGGTGTCCTGCTTTTAACAAGGAAATAGGCTTTTTGTACATGAGCTTTGTTGGGATGCTGCTCCAGGGCTGTGTCCCAGTGAAGCAGCTCCCAGTGCCAAGCTCAGGGGCAGGTCTGGAGGGTCCACCTCACTCTTCTCTTCTTCCTTCTCTCCATTCTTCCTCTGACCCCTTCCCTATTGCTGCAGGGACAGGGTACAGGGTGCCCCCTGCCCCAGGCCTGTGCCATCTCTGGGGGATCTCGTGGTGCCAGAGCTCCAGCCCTGCTCTGGCCATCCCTGTGCCCGTGGAGGGCCCTGCAGGACACGCTGGGGACTGTGGGGACACGATCAGGAACATCCCTGGTGTCCTAATGAGGAAGGCATCAAGAGGAAAGATGCCTTGTTGCTTCTGTTGCAGGGCAGTTGAGGTGTGGAGAAGGGATGTAGGATGCCCAGCTCTCCCTGCTGGGGCAGGGCTCTCTGTGAGCTCTGGGGTGCTCGGGGTGCTGCAGACACCCAGCAGAAGCTGAGTCAGTCAGGGTGGCCAGGCTCCAGCTGGAACACTGCTCTTCAGCCCATTTGCCCTTATAAAAGGGTTGCAAAACACTCATGTGGAATGTCTCTGCTCCTCCTGCCCATGGCTTCCCAGACTGTCCCAGCGTGGCTGGAAAGCCACTTGGGCTACCAGTTCTGAGGGAATGTCATATCTATTTATACCCCTTGGGCTTGTGCATCTCTTGAGCTGAAAGTTGAAAGACTCATTCCTGGCTGTTTTGAGGATTTCTGAATATGAATCACAAGGAAATTGCATAACACTGCAGCATTTCCTCCCATTGCTCTGGACCTTGCAAACACCCCACTCCCCCAGGGAGACCAGGGAACTCTGGCAGGACTGGCCCATTCTGAGAGTCCAAATGGAAAGTCTGGCTTGAAGGGAAGGTCCCAGCACCAGTGAAAGGAGTGTGAGGTGGAATCTTCCACACCAGAGCATGGAGTTGAAATCCTCCTTTGATGGAGATCCCCCTGTCTGCAAACCAGGGCTGCTGGCCTCCTGGTCTCCAGTGCTTTCCTTAAACCCCTCTTTCCTCTGAGCACCTGGACAATCCTTTCCTCTAGATTTTAGCCATTGGGCAGAATTTCACGCCAGCGTTAGAATTTGAAGGATTTTGGGAACTGTGCTAAACACTGTGCAGCCTCCAAGGGATGCAGCTTAGGTTGGGCCATTTTGGATTTTAAACTTTAAAGGAAAGTGAATGAAACTGAAAATGCAGCAAGTGCCATAGGAAATCATAGCCCATGTCTTGTGGAGGTTAATGAACACCATGGACAACAGCGGGACCCCTGAAATGAGGAAATAGAAATGAAATTACTCAACATCATCTTTTTGTAGTTCCCCTTCCAACCCCCAGCTACTTCCTTTTCCTTTTCTTTTCCCACTGTCCAGTGTCATCGTGAACCACTCACACACCCATTTCCTCTTTGCACGTCATGTGTGCAGTTTGTTTAGGATCAGGTTGGAAAACTGATGGGTTGAATTCTTCTTGATTTATCTGTGCACAAGCAGAAAGTGCATCAGATGATGAAGAGTGGCTGTAGGAGCGCTTTAGGCTCTCAGTGATGGCCATCAGTGGTTGTGGAGGTGGTTTAGGCTGCAGATGGTGGCTGTCAGTGGCTGCAGGAGTATTTTAGGCTCCAGATGGTGTCTTTCAAAGGATTTGTGATTCGGAAAATCCACAGCTGATGTTTGCATGATCCACAGCTCCAGTGTCTGGGTGTGTGGAAATGGCAGGACTGAATTTAGAGGGGGCAGGAGCAGGTGCAGCACCTGCATTGCTGCTTCTGCCCAGGCTTTGGTCCATGAGAAATTGGGGACATGGATCCAGGAGCAAACACTGGGTGTGGGTGAGTGACCCCCAGCTCATCCCTGGGCTTTTCCCTGTGGCTCCAGGGGAGCAGGGAGCTGCCTCCTGGGCTGTGTGTTCCTCTACCACACCCTCGAACATCTCAGAGCTCTTAATCACCCCTATAAAACCATTTCCTCTGCAAAACATAGCATGTATTTGGTGAAATGTCTCACCAAAGGAAATAACTGGTTCTTTGATGAATTATCTTACATATCAAGTTCATAATTGAGCATAGTGCAAGTGTCAAAGTAGTCATGAGTTGTAACTGCTCTCATAAAATTTATCTTTCTGGATTACTTACTGATGCATCTTGGAATTTTTCAATAATAGCTTGTAAAGGCCTTCTTTAAGCTTCCAGATAGCAATTATCCTGCAGGAACAAAGCAGCAGTAGCTTCTGCTAAAAAAAATTATACAGTCTGGTTTTGCTCAGGATATTTGATCATCTACAGTAGGAGTTTAGAAAACTAAATACAAGACATGAAGATCTGTAAGTTTTGTACTATCTCTATATATATTTTTTCTATACCCATCACTTCTGAAACTGCCTGGGAGGATATTTTGGCTCGGGAAATACAATCAAATGGGAATAATTAGTGAGAGGGAGATGTTAAAGCATGGCAGTGCTGCAGGGCAGGGATTTGTCTCCACGTTAGTCACTAGTCCCAATTCTGGGAGTTTTATAACCCAGCCTGTTCCCACACGTGTCCATGGGCCACAGCCCCTTCACCTCCCAGCAATGTTTCTTCCCTCTGATTTCCCACCCTTTGTCAGTGACTAATACTGGAAAGTGAAAGAAGCTTTTTATTTCACGAGAAACTCTCTGGGTTTAGGGCTGTTTTCTCCAGAGTGTGTTAACAACAGGACAAACAACGTGTGGGCATAAGAATACACTCATTTAGTGGTGTTTTATTGTCTGGCCTGTGCTGGGCGATGTGTGTGTCTGCAGAGCTCCCACGAGCTGTGTGTTGGGTGCTGTCACCCTGGGAGGTGTCACCTTGCTGTCCCTCACTGCTCCCCTGGCCCAGAGCTGTGTGTGTGAGGCAGCCACAGCCAGCCTGGGCAGGGGAATGGTGCAAATACCTGTAAGAGAGAGGTGAGGGTGGGGGGAAATCAAATCCAGCACTTGGCAGGTGTGGAAGAGGGTTCAAGAGAGCTTTTCCAAGGTGCTCCCAGCCTATCTCTCCCAGGACAGAAGTGCTACAGCCCTGGGCTCGGTGCCATGTGTGTGGTGTGGGGAACAGCAAGAACCTCTTTAAAATTCTGCACCCTTTCCCAGGGGGAGGTTGGTCTACGAACTGACTCACGTGTATGTGAGGCTTAGTCTTCAAATGCATCCTTCTGCTTTAAGCCTGCCTGTTATCAGAGCTGTTTTGGAAAGAGTGGAATATCAACATCCCTGGGGCCAGGCTGGGCAGGAGCGACCTTGCCAAGGCACGAGCCCCAGGGGTTTGCCAGCAGAGCAGGGTGACCCTTGGGGCACTGGAGGAGCCTCACTCTTGGACCTCTTATACAGCAGCCCTTTCCTCAAACTTGGAAACTTTCTCTTATGCAGAAAAATCTCCCTCTAAAAGTTTTGAGGCAGTATAGGAAAAGTATTTCTTGGAAAAGGGAGGGATATTACAGACTCGGGGCTTGGCTAAAATTGTGCTGGTGTAGAGTTGTGTTAATGGATTAACAGAGACAATGGATGAAAGGTTAGTCCTCTAAAAGATGGGTGTGGGGTGGCAGTGTCTCTGTGTTTGATGGTTGCTGTTAACCTCTGTGTGAAACTTCCCTCTCATGTGCACACTTTGCAATTAATGGCAGAAGCATATTGTGTTTCCTTGTCTGCCCTTTTCCCTTGTTTTAAGAGCAGTCTCTGGTGATAACAACCTCTGTTGTTTCATGGATCCAAACTGGAAGAGCAAATGTGCAGGCAGAGGATCTCCCTGGAGCTGCTGTGCTGTGCACTAGAGTTGGAATGGTTTAGGTTGGAAGGACCTTAACGCTCCTCTCATTCCATCCCTGCCATGGACAGGGACACCTCCCACTATCCCAGGGTGCTCCAAGCCTGATCCTTTGCTGTGTTTAGTGTTACCTGTGTGTGGGAGTGAGCCAGGGCATGAAATCTGTGTGTGATCCCAAGGAAGGGCCATGTGTCTCCAAGCCTTTCAGTAACAGGCTGAGCCCCCAGTCCTGCAGTGAGCCCTCAACAGAGGCACTGAAGTTGGAGGGAGAACTTCCTTAGGGAAGGCTGACTCTGTGGTGGGGCACTGCTGCCGGGGAGCCCGCGGGTGTTTTCCTTCCCTCTTTCCACTTATTTTATTTTCTTGATATAAACACTGTTCCTAGAGGAAAACTCACTTGCTGACTGCAGCTGGTTTTGCTGCTGAATCATCCCCCGCTTGCCAGATGTGGCTGATGGATTTTCTCCTGCAAACAATCACCTCTGCTTGGTCTTGTGTTACACAGCCAGGTGTCCTGGGAGGGGGAGAGGGAAGATGCTCCTTGGAGGGGTCAGTCCCTGCCCAAACCCCAGCTTTGAGCTGCTCCATTGGATTTGTGCTTCCCCGAGCACGTCCTGGGTGGTGCAGCTGATCCAAGGTGTCCTGCCATGCTTTGGCTGGTACCCAGCACAGGAATGGCCTGTGTTTGGGTGACCTCCAGGGAAGGGATCTGTTTATGTGCCCTGCAGGTGACATGCCCTGTGGCACACAGCCTTGCTGGGTATTTTTGGCAGTGGTGACTGTTGGGGCACCCCAGGTGAGCTCTGCTGTGCCAGCAGCACCCAAGCCTGGCTCTGACCCTCTGAGAGCATCACAGGCAGCTTCCCAGCCTGGTTCTGCAGCTGGAGCTCCTGGGGGAGATCCCACAGCAGGGACCCTGTGGGAAGAACAGAGCTCCCTGCTGGTGCAGGGGCTGGGATGCCTGCAGCAGAGCCCTGCCCATTGCTCTCCTCCCGTTGCTGCTGGGGTGTTGCTATCAACATGGCCTTTGGAAGCTTGCCTTGCCCGCTGGCTATTTTGGGAGGCAGCATGTGATGCAGGCAGCTCCCCTTGCAAGGGGGCTCCCAGCCCTGTTCCCAGCAGCCTCACCAGCCTTTTGTCCTGTTCAGTAGACAGTGCCCACTTGGCCACATCCAGGATGCTGCTGGGGTGCTGGGATGTGTGTGTGTGTTCCTGGTGGGGCTCTGAGCATTGAAGGATTGTTTTAAACCATTTTACTCTGTTGAGCTGGAGAAATACAACCTGTCTGAGGGCTGATCTTCTTACAGCTGCTGTTGGTATTATCCTGGGCTTTTAAAGTGCCCTCACATCGTGATTAAAACCTTCTGCCAGTGTTTTCCCTTTTTGTTGTATCCGCTGAAATGTCACTTTAATCTCCAGCAGCCAAGCTGTGGTGGTGTGGTGATCAGGGTGGGAGGAGGAGCGTGGATGTTTGAAGGCTGGAGAGGCTTGGGATGGAGTCCTGCTGGTGGCTCTGCTGCAAGCAGTGCTGGGTGCATTCAGTGCCTCATGCTGCTGCACTTCTTGTCCTCTCTAAATGAATGACATTTCTGTTCCTCTCTACTCTTTGCCTGACTCACTTGCTCAGGCTGTACCTGAGGAGGGTGGTACCTGCTCCCTGCCCCACTTGCACCTGCCAGAGGTTCCTGTAATGCCCATAAGGGAATTGCCTGCTTTGCTCTAAGTTTATACCCTCTATATGTGTCTTTCAGGAGAGGAGTCGTAGAATCATGGAAGAGTTTGGGTTGGAAGGGACCTTTAAAGGTCATCTAGTCCAACCCCACCTTCATTTTGTTTAGAAACCTCTAATTTCTGTTTTTACCTGGTCCATCCCATTTGCATTCTTTCATTTCAAGAGCTGTCCTAGCCAGTATTGTAACATAACCCCAGAGCTGGGCCAGCCCAGCATTTGTGTGCAGAAGGTCAAGGTGGTGTTTGGGGCCCTGGCTGCTGGGGGAGGTCCTGGCAGCAGACACACTGTGGTGACACCAGCTGTGCCAGCAGCCCCAGCCCAGCTGGAGCCAGGGTCTTCATAAGAATTTCTGCTTGTGTTTTCCAGGTGTACAACTCGAACAAGGACAGCCAGAGTGAAGGCAGTGAGTATTTCTTCTCAAGCCTGACCCCTGAGAGGTGGCTGGGCTGTGGGAGGGGGCAGCAGGAGATGCTGGTGACACTGGGCTGTGCTGGGCTCCCTGGGGCTGGGAGGTGACAGGGCTCAGTGTGGGGACCCCAGGGTGGCACCCAGCAGGGAGCAGGGACAGAAACCTGCTGGTGGGAGCTGGGACTATGGAGAGCAGTGCCAGGCAGTCCCTGCACCCCTCAGGGTGTGTCCCCTCCTGCCCCACACCGTGTCCCCACCCCAGCAGCACTGCAGGGGTCTGGTGGCCTTGGGACCTGCTCCTGAAGTTCAGCAGAGGGATCAGGTGACACCTGGGACCAAGCAGCTCTTCTCTCTGAGCCAGAATGTGCAGGGTGAATGTGTCTTTCCAAAGGGGAATTGGAGCAGAAACATAGGAGTAAGGAGGTCCTGCCTTGTGAAGATTGTCAACAAGAGCCTTTAAAAATAAAAATCTTTTTATTGTAGTTCAGGCAATCAAAGCCTTGGGTCAAGAAAGCGCTTGTTTTTCTTCCTGGAGGAGCAGTTGCACCTGGTCCTGCCTCTTATGTCCTGTGTTTTAAAACCCTTAATTGAGCCATTTCCCAGTAGGTTGGATTTGCCATAATTGCAATGCTCCAGCCCCAGTCCCTTCCCTCCTTCCCTCAGAGCCAGCGGTCAGGCAGGGCCAGGCCCGGGGTGCTGTTCAGTGCTTGGTTCATTTTGGTGCTGCCTCAGACACGACATTTTCATCTGGAGCTGCAGCATTTTTCTCTCAATAATTGGTATAATTTGCAGCTAATGTTCCTCACACCCATTTCAGCCCTTGCACAAAGCAGTCTCTTCCCCCTCTCTGCTCTCACCTCTGTGGTTTCTCTTTCCCTTTGATCCTGTCTGGCATCAGCTGCACATCCATCTTTTGCTGCATGTATCCCCTGGCTCTGTGCCTCCCAGGTGATCCCAGCAGAGCTCAGTGCTGTGCCTGAGCTGGGAAGGGCAGCATGGCCAGTGCCCCTAGTGCCTCTGCTAGAACAGCTCCTCTGGTCTCTTTTTCCCAGAGGAGCAAAAGGAGTTTGTGGGGTGCAGAGCCCAGCTCAGCTCCCTGCTGCCCAGCCATGAGCTGTCACTGCTCCATGGCCCTGCACACAGCTCTGCCAGCTCTGTACCTGCTGGTTTGGCTCAAGAGACCATTTTGATGGTCTCTCTTAAAATGAGAATGGTCCTCCTTGTCTGCTCCTTTTCTGTCCTTCCTGGTTCTGGGGGCAGGTTGGGACCCCTGGCTGAAGGTGCTTCTGAACCCTCTGCTTGGGCTGGGGCTGCCACTGGTGTGGGCAGAGGGCTGACAGCTTCAGCCTCATTAAATCCCTGTTTCAGAGCTCTGCCTGCCTCCCCAGCCACTCTCAAATTGATTCAGCATCTGGCTGTCTGCCAGCAGCCCTTGATACAGGATCTGCCTATAAGGACTTGCAGTGAGTGTGGTGCTGGAGAGGGTCTGGCTGCAGTTCCTGACCCCGGGAGCCTCTGTACCTCTGCTTCCTGCCTGCACTTCTGGGAGGTTGCAAGTGCCTCCCAGGGCTGTGGTGGCACTTTGAGGACACTGTAATTTTGCAGAGCTTCTGGGTTTTCTGTCCTGCTGTGTGGCCAGATGGCCGTGGGCCTGTGGGTGATTTATCTTGGTGTGCTGTGGAGGGGGAGGAGGCCGAGCAGAGGGGCTGAGTGGTGTCACTGAACCATGAGAGCCAGGGGAATTTAGATGCTCTAGTTTGCTAACCAGAAGGACTTGCCCTGCTCCATGGAAACAAATCCTCCAGGCCATTTGTGCTTACTGCATGAATGGCACAAAATTCCTCCTTTCCCTTCCTTCCCACCATTTCCCTCTCCATTTTCCACATCCACTTGGTTCCCCATTAGTTCAGGACCCCATCAAAGTATTTATTTTCACAAGCTCTTCACAGACCTTGAGTCCCTTTGGCTGCCCTGTCTGCTGTGCCCTTGTCCTGGCCCTTCCCAGCAATCACAGTCATGGAATCACAGAATATTTTGGGTTGAAAGGACTTTAAAGCTCCTCTCTTCCCCTCCCTGCCATGGCAGGGACACCTTCCACTGTCCCAGTTTGCTCCAAGCTCTGTCCAGCCTGGCCTTGGACACTGCCAGGGATCCAGGGGCAGCCACAGCTGCTCTGGGCAGCTGTGCCAGGGCCTGCCCACCCTCATTGTAAAAAACTTCTATTTCTCTAACCTAACCTGACCCTCAACCTTCCTTTCCCAATCTTGGCAGCTCACTGATAGTTAGAGCCCTGAAAACTCATTTCTGGTAAGACTTGAAAGCTCGCTCCTCTGGTCTCTGCTTCATGATTTCCCCCCTCCTCTGTGGTTCTTATTTCCAAAATGTCTTTGGAAGAATCCAAACCAGAGGTGGTTACATGACACAGGGATGTGTGCCATGGAGGCAGAGGAGCTGCTTTGACCTTGCACTGCCCTGACACAGCTGGAGCCAGGCAGGCTGACAGAGCTGATTCAGCCCTCCTGCCCCTTCCAATGCTCTGATATGTCACATCAGTGTAAAGGGAAGGAATTAATGGATTAAATAGAAATAATCTGCCAGGCAAAAATAGAACAGGATGAGAGCAATTGAGTAGCACTTGGAATGTGATGCTGTTGGAGGTCAGATGAGCAGGGGGTGGGTGGGCAGCAGCTGCTGCAGGTGATGTGTGCCCCCTGTGCTGATGTGAAATGTTTCTGGGCTGGATCCCAGCCTGGGCAGGGCAGCTCCTTGGGCACTGGGTGCTGCTGCTGGAGGAAGAGCCTGTGACACGTGTGGTGGCCTGGAGCTGAGCCTCACACTCTGCCCTGAGGAGGGACAGCCTCAAGGGAGGCTCTTCCACTTGTCCTCAGCCAGGCAGGCAGGGACAGTTCAGACTGAAAGTTAGGGAGAATTTCTTCTCTGGAAGGGCTGTCCAGCCTTGGCACATCTGCCCAGGGCAGGGGTCCCCATTCCTGGAGGGGTTTTACAGCTGTGTGGATGTGGCTCTTGGGGACAGGGGTTAGGGGTGGCCTTGGCAGTGCTGGGGGAATGGTTAGACCTGATGACCTTGGGGGGCTTTTCAAACCCAGATGATTCCATGGATCTGTGATCTGGACAGCAGTAGGTCCAGATCTGCCTTTGATCTGGACCATTGCTGAACTGAATCATTTGGTAAATGACTGAGATAAAGAGCAGATGCTCTGAGAGAGGGGAAATCAAGCTTTTACAATGTTCATTAGAAGTTAAATTTAAAGGACGAATAAAGGCACTTTGGATATTTAATCAGATATTATTTCTGGATATAACTACAGCAAATAAATCCCCGACCTTTCCTGATCCAGAGCTTGACAGTGAGTGGAAGAGCTTATTCATCTGCTTAGGGGGATTATGCCAGGTCACTTCATCCAGAGGCACTGCTGGGTCTCCTCCTCCTGCTACTGCTGCAGGGAGGTGGGATCCCAGCCCTGCCTGGCCCTGGGGTGGAGGGCCCTGCAGGGTTTGGGAATCATGGAATCATGGAATGGGTTGGGCTGGAAAGGACCTTAAAGATGGTCCATTTCCATCCCCTGCTGTGGACAGGGACATCTTCCACTATCCCAGGCTGCTCCAAGCCCTGCCCAACCTGGCCTTGGAGGCCTGAACATACAAGGGGCTAAGGGAAAACTGCTGGTCTGGAGGATGGGTTGGCACCTCCAGTGGGTGGCAGAGAGTCTGAAGCAGTGATCCAAACTGCCAGCACCACACAGGGATATCCACAGCTCAGGGTCCCACAGTGCCAAGCCAAGGCAGATCAGACCTGAACTGGGTTTGCTGGAGCAAGAGTTTCCACACCACAGTTTTGAGCTTCTCAGGTACCCTTGTGTTTACCAGTGGCCTGGGAATGGCAGCTGTGCCCTGCTGATGGATGGCACGTTGGGTTTGTGCTGCAGCCCTGAGGGTGCCCAGCAAAGGTTCCTGCAGCTTCTGGATTATCCTCACGTCCTGTGGCACAGGCATCCTGCAGCTCGTGTGCTTGTGTTGGCTCGGCACTTCGGCCTGCCTGCCCAGAAAAACAGAATGGAGCTGTTTTCCTTTGCACTGCTGTGGGTCCTCGTGCCATTCATCAGACAAAGCCCACCCCCAGCAGAGGACTCAAAGCAAGGGATTAGCAAGGGGCTGTGAGCTGGCAGCTGCCCACGGAGCAGCCCTGGATGGGGCACGAGAGCAGGGGAATGCAAAGGAGGGAAGCTGCACGTGCCTTGCAGAGGGCACTGCCAGCCTGGGCTCCGCTCCCTGCCTGCCCTGCTCTGCTCTGAGCGAGCTGTGTCTCTCACATCACAGCATTCCCTGGGCTCTGGAGCCCGGGCTGGCTTTGCCCACCCTTCCCTGAGGGGTTCCTGCCCTGTGGAAGGTTTTCCAAACCTTTCTGTAGGGAGGAGCTAATTTTCCATAATGAATAGCTGGCTGTGGGCAGGGTTTTCCAGGCAGTGGTGGAAAGCTCTCTGTGGGGTGAATTCTTCCAGCAGGTGTTTGGGTCCCTGTGTTAGTAATTCCTTGAGTTTAGAAGTGAAAACCTGCATTGGCACAGGTGAATTGAGTTGTACATCCCATTAACTCTCATGTTTTAGCTCACTCTCGGGTACCTCATGTGTCATTCTCAGGGATTTGTTGTGTCAGGATGTACAATTTTATTTCTTTCCAAGCAACCCGTTGTCAACTTTCCAGACAAATTTGGGTTATGTCACCTTAATCCTAAATTAATTTTTGTCCATCTGCACTGGTAAATGCCTGGCAGAGCCCAGGGCAGGGCCTGGCTCAGAGGGATGTGGAGGCTGGAATGATGATCAGTGTCTGTGTTTGCCTGGGTTACAGCTGGTACAAACTGCTGTACTTGGTTTTTCTGCCCTCATTTATCTCCTTCTGGTCTGGGCAGTGGTGCATTGCTGGGATGGCAGGGATTCAGGAGGAGCCTGGTGCTCCCTGTGAGGGCCTGTCCTGCCAGCTGCTCACCACTGCTGTCTGTCCTTCCCCTGCAGCTGCCCAGCTGGACAGCATCGGCTTCAGCATCATCAAGAGGTGCATCCACGCTGTGGAAACAAGAGGTAGGGCAGCCTCGGGCTGGGCTTGCTCTGGGGCAGCTGTTGGCAGTGGAGCAGTTGCTTTCCTGCCCTTTTCATGGACAGAGTGATTCATGAGCCCTCAGACCCACATCAGATGAACCCATAACGTGCTGGGGCCAATGCGAGAAGCGTTTGCCCCGTGGCTGGGCCAGCAGGGACTCACAGACATGGGGCAGTCAGCAAATAACACCCTGGGTGGGCAAAGGGAGGACAGAACCAAAGGGGTGCTCACTTCAGCATCCTTCCTGCAGGAATGCTGCCAAACACATCCTCTGGAGTGGGATTCTGTCCCCAAAATCTCTTGTGAATCTCCTTGTATACAGGTGGGATTGTCTCAGCCCCACAGGGGGAAGTCAGGTTCCTCAACCTGAGGAACTTGGCACAGTAAAATTTTCCCAAATTGTCCTGGTGAAGTGCAGATCCTGCATGGGGCTGCTATGGCTGTGGGAAGGAGGAAAAGAGTCCTTAGATCCTTATTCCTGAGCTAACTGGGGATAACACTTCTAATGAAAGGATACGTGAAAACCTTGATATCAACCCCAATATTTTACCATCTTCTGTGGCATTTGACAGGTGAGAGGGTTTCATTTGCTTTGCTATTTGAGAAGCCAAAGAAGTGAAAGAAATCTTAGCAGCTCTTGTGACCTTCTGCTAAGAAGTTCCTTGTTTTTGCTAGGGATCAATGAGCAGGGGCTCTACCGGATCGTCGGGGTGAACTCCAGAGTTCAGAAGCTGCTGAGTATATTAATGGGTGAGTACCTGGAGTTTTGGTAAAGGCAAGTAGACTGTGCTGCTTTGAAGCCTTGCCAAGCAGGAGCAGAGGCTCTTGTCAGGGTCCCTAATGGTGGTGACTGTGCCCTTAGGACCATGTGCTGGTCGAGGCTGGGAGGTCCTGGGCACCGTGGGCAGGTCTGAAGGTAGGACTCGTGTAGGACCTGGCTTCACCAGGTCCTGCTGCAGTCACTGGTGTCCTGCTCACACATGCTCTGAGTTCTGGCAGCCTTCCCAAATGCAAACCAAAATCTTCAAAGAAATAGCTGAAAGCTTTGGCTTTTCATCTCCTACCTGCCCCCTTGTTCCCAGCAACCTTTGAAATGATTTTCTCCTGGATGTTGCATGCTACCTGTGGCTGTTCTTGCTTTCCCCATGGACTTTCCTGTGCCTGTTTATCTCAGTCTTGCCCAGAGTTTTCCAGCATGTGTTTCCCTCGTGACTGAGGCATTGGATCCTGCAGTTCTGGATGCTCCATAGGGACAAGCTGCTGGGTCTTGGCACAGCAGAGGTTTGCTCTGGCTGTGGGGACAGAACCATTTCAGCCCTGACCTCACAGGCAGCATTTCCATCCCACAGCTGCAGCCCCGGACCAGTGTGTCCATCTGTCCAGACATGCCTGAGATGCAACAGTGGGAGAGAGAACAGAGCAGGGCAGCTGCCCTTGGCCAGTCCTGTGTAATACTGCTCAGACTTGGCAAAACCACGGATGAAATAGCTGTAGGAATAGGGAAACAAATGCTTACTAATTTGTTAGTGCCCTGTTGAATGTGTTTGTTCCTCCTTGGGGAAAATGCATGGCATTTCTGGTCATCTTCTTTCCCTTCACTCACTATCTTTCCTTTTCTACATGATTTCCTTTTCCTTGTCCTCACAAAACTCCAGTGCTCCTTTCTCTGCATA
This sequence comes from Peucedramus taeniatus, assembly GCA_013400575.1. Taxonomy (NCBI): domain Eukaryota; kingdom Metazoa; phylum Chordata; class Aves; order Passeriformes; family Fringillidae; genus Peucedramus; species Peucedramus taeniatus. The sequence continues at coordinate 113,587 of WBNO01007149.1, read as the reverse complement.
GTTCTTCTTGCAGAAGGTTTTAATCTATTGTGTTTCAACATCTTTTCCTTCTCCTTTTCCAATTCCTCCTTCTTTTTCCCACATTAAGGTGCTCAGTGAGCAAAGCCCATGGTGTTAACCTATGGAAAATAGGTAATCCAGGTGATTGCAGTAGAAGGGCACGGCTCCAAATCCGGGTGCAGGGGACCTGTTTGCTGTGGCATTTGGAAAGTTCACTGCAGTCACGAGAGCTGGTGACTGGTGCTGTTATTAGAGGAGTTTGGCACAGGCTGGGGCTGTGAAGGTGCCCTGTGGTCCCAGGGCTGTGGGGAGCCAGCACTGTCCCCTGGCACACACGGTGGGCACGGGGACAGCAGCGGTGCAAGAGCCCTGCTGATGGAAACAGGCTGGCTTGGTGCCTGGGGCAGGTCCTGGCAGGTCCACAGCCAGGTCCTTGGGGATGCTCGTCACCACATCCCGCGGGTGGCAGGGCCATGGACCCCGCTCTGCTGTCACAGAGGTGCCAGTGCTGGTGTCAGTCCCCAGGCTGTGACAGATGGCAGAACTGGCCTGGGTGAAGAGCTCTGCGGAGCTGGGAGGGATTCAGTTTTGGACACCATCCAGCATCCATTATCTCCTCAGCCACTGAAGCCACTCAGCTGTCGCCCTGGTGTCTCATAAGGAGGTGATAAATCGCTGGTGCTTCTCCTTTGTCCTGGTGTGTCCTCCTTGGTTGGTGGTGCTGGGAGCCCTGCTGGAGGCGAGTCAGGGCTGGCAGTGGGACCCCTTTTGGGAATCTCCCATGATTGGGGTGCTTTGCAAACCCGTGACTCCATAATTTCTCCTAATTGTGGGGGATTAAATCTCCATCAGCCGCGGTGTTTGGGCTGTGTGTGAAGCCAGTGTCACACAGAAACGTGTCCCTTGTCAAACCCCATCTGTTCTCGCTGCCCTCGGGGCTCCTCGTGAATGGAGGAGCCAAATTGTGCTTCCACTGTCAGGTTTCCCTTATATTTAGAAATGAATGTGGGCAGCATTACTGCTTCACATACAGTTGAAATGGCAAAAAGATCGAGTTTCCCTGAGCTGCTGTCAGTGACACTGCTGGGAAGGGCTTTGCCACGAGGTGTCCTGCAGGAGGTTGGCGTGGTGGCCGCAGGGCACTGGCTCCCTGTGGGCAGCAGCTGGGTCAGGGGCAGCCCCAGCCCCTGGGCTGGGTTTCAGGGCAGATCTTGTTGGGGTCTGGACTGGGGTGAAGTAGTGGGGGGTGCTCCAGGGCTGGTGGGGAGCAGATCATCTCCCCAGCATTCACTGTACCATCAAAATGAGGACAAACCCCAACAAATAACCAAAGTTTCATCAGTGGGAGCTCCCATGAGAGGGTTCATTGTGGCACTGTGGGGGCCCCAGCATGTCTGAACTCTGCAGAAGGTGAGTTACAGCAGCTGATCTGCTCTTGCTCCTTTGCCACGTGGGCCATAAGGGCTGGGAGTGGGGCTCCTTCCAGCCCCTCACTGCTGGGTTGGATCATCCCCGAGGCTGTTTTGGAAGTCTCTCCATGATAATCACACTGGGGTGATGAGGTGCTTCCCCAGGCTGTTCCCCTCACCCTGGAAAATTCGTGAGAGACATCAGATCAGGGACTGGCAGCAAAAAGCAGCTGCAGGGTTAATGCTGACTGTGGCTGTGGGTGCTTTTCCAGCCCTGATTCCACATGGCCCCAGTTCCTGTGGAAGTGTGTCCTTGTGGGAGGCAGGGCTGGCACGGCACCGCTGCCTGGGGAGACAGATGCTGCAGCTGCAACCCACGGCGGCAACTTCTTGCAGACTCATAAATCTGAAGGTCAAGGGGAGCTGATTAACTGCTCTGAGCCTTTTCATGGGACCCACTGTGGAATTTCACCTCGTGTTCTGTGATCCTGCCTAGAAACTGCTGGGTGAGCCTTTGCAAAGACACACAGCCTGGAGCTGTTTGTTCTACTTTGGTTAAAAAGTCTTTTTAAAAAAAAAGATGAAACTTCTGGGGGGTTTTGTTGTGTTTTTTTACTATGCCAAACTTATCTTGACTCTGTTAAAATTGTCTCCTTGTAAAGGCAGTGTTGTAGGAAGTTTCCTGGCCGTTGAGTCAGGAGGATGGAGGTCATTTGTGTGATTGCTGAGACACACATGGTCTTTGTGTGAATATGCATTTCTTATGTATTTACTTTTCCAAGCACCTCTTGATGTTTTTTTTTTTTTTTAATTAAAATAAACCCTTTGCCCTGAGGGAAAGCTGAACTCTATTCATGGCATTCTTTTAAGTAGGTTAAAAATTGTCCAATGCTTACATGGGGTTTTAAAATTCAAAAGTGCATTATTTGTGTCTGGGAAGAGGCAAAAAACCCCTGAGCTGAGCCCGTGGGAGCAGATGGTGTTAAGAGCTGTGGCTGGGTCACCCTGGGCCTTGGGGACAGTGGGAGTCCTGGCACCCAGGCTCCCCAGGGACACTTGGCACTGGTGGGAACCACACCAGGGACCCCCACGGGGGCTTCCCTGGCTTCTGCTGGGAGCAGGATCCTGGCTGAGTTTCCAGGATGGAGTTAGCCAAGACCATTGGTGGAGCAGCATCTGGGCAGGAGAGATCAGCACATGGGGCACTTCCATGCCTGGCTTTTCCATGGCCTTGGCTTGGTGCTCCTGGCCTTGGTTTGGTGTTCCTGGCCTTGGTTTGGTATTCCTGGCCTCAGTTTGGTGTTCCTGGCCTTGGCTTGGTGCTCCTGGCCTTGGCTTGGTGCTCCTGGCCCCAGCTCAGAGCTGTCACCAGCTGGGACTCAGAGCTGTGCCTGAGCCCACTCCCACTGGCCTGGTGGTGGCTGTGCAGGTGGCTGTGGCTGTAAATGCCAGCCAAGAGCTGGGTGGGGAGGTGGCTGCAGGGTGATGATGCTGGCCACTGTGGGGAGGAGGGTCCCTGGGTCCTTGTGTGTGTGCCTGGCTGTCACTGCTGTCACTGAGCACCTCGGGCTGCTGTGCCTGGTTTCCTGGCACGCTCCAAGCCACACTGCCCCTGTCCCCTGTCCCCTTTCCTTACTTGGGATGGAGGAGTCTCTTTTCTTTCTCTCATCCCTTGCCACTGAGTTTGGCCTGTCCTGGGTGATGAGCCCCACACCCCTGCAGACATGTCCTGAGCTGGGAATAGCAAATCAAGTGGGGTGTGATGGTCTGCCCACACAGCTGAGCTGGCACGAGCTGGAATTGTCTTCAGTTTCTTTCAGTTACTGTTTTTTTGTCTTTTTCCATAGATCCCAAGACAGCTACAGAGACGGACACAGAGATCTGTGCAGAGTGGGAGATCAAGACCATTACTAGTGCACTGAAAACGTACCTGAGGTAAGGAGAAAAGCCCCACCTGGATTCAGGAGGGTTTGGTACTGGCCTGGGATTTTACTGCCTGCTATTGCAGACCCTTAACAACAGCACCTTTATAGAAGCAGAGCAGAACTGCTCTTAGGGAATTTATTCTGGCTTTTCCCTGGCTTTCCAGTATGTTTGAGTAGGATCTTGGGAACACACTCAGCTCTGACAGATGCACATATTATGCAAACATGATTTTAAAAGCTCATTCTTGCATCTCCTGCCTTGATTTAAGCTTTTCCCTGAGCTTTTTCTGGTGGACTTCCACCTTCTGAGCATGTGGCAGAAGGGGGGGCAGTGCTGTGTAAGGGCAGGGGCTGCAGAGCTTTTCCAGACCTGGTGCTGAGCTTTATTGTAGTTCTGATTTCTGTGTGTCAGGTGAGCCAGTATCATCCTGGGGATCTTCCCAACAGGATTGGGTGTTGGCAGCCAGCAGCATCTCATTATCCACAACATGCTCCTACCTGTTGTGACCACAGCTCCTTGCTCTGTTGTGTGCTGGGTTGTGTTTGAGAGAGTGAGGGAGCACAAGAGAGAGCCTAAATCCAATTAGGGTGATAAGTGTAATTAGCCTGGTGGATCTCAGCCTAGAAAATCACAGAATTTTGCATGATTGGCAACCTTTGCTCCAGAGTCTGAACTGTTGGCTAAGCAAAGAGGAATGTGGGCAGCACCAGTGTGTCCCTCTGAAGGGATGCAGCAGTGGGAGGGGACAATGGGAATGGGGATTGGGAAAGTTTTACAGCTAGGCTTGTCTATCTTTTTAATTTATTTTCAAACTTACTTGGAAATCAAGGGCTCAGTAATGCACTGAAGCTGTGTTACTGAAGGAATGCTAAAATTAAAGATTAATTTAGTGGTGAATAAATCAAAGGTCCTTGCATAGATCTTACTCCTTCTAATGGGGGGAATTAATTAGAGTTGGTGTTGCTTAATTCTGCCCTTTTCAAAATGGATCTGAGTTTATTGTAGGGGCAAAGCTTTATTAGCGTGGATTGTGTTCCTCAGATGTGTTTTGTGCCTGTTTCCTTTTTATCTTCCAGAATGCTCCCAGGGCCCCTCATGATGTACCAGTTTCAAAGGAGCTTCATCAAAGCAGCGAGTGAGTTTGTTGGTGTTCATGGCCCCGCTCCTGCTGAGGAGCCCCATTTGCCAGTGGCTGTGATCCCCCTGCCCTGCAGCTTCCCCAGCACGCTCCAGGGCTGTGTGCTGGCCAGCAGAGCAGGGCTGCAGCCGGGGCAGGCTGGGGGTGAGAGGTGACCAGAGGAGGAGGAGGAGGAGGAGGAGGAGGAGGAGGAGGAGGGAGCGCAGGCGGTGCCGGGAGCGCGGCGGCTCCCACGGCTGGGACCATGGGCTGCTGTAAAACTGCACCACGCTGTTTGAGGGGCTCACTGCTGCTTCACATGTCTGGGCCATGTTTCCTTCACTGCCCAGGGGAAGGGGCTTTGCTGGGAGCAGGGGATTTTCTGTTGGCAGCCGTGCAGCCAGTGGATATGGAGTGGGATGTCAGGAGGGCCCTGTGGTCCATGGCCATGGCAGTGCTGGCCTTCTCCAGCAGCTCCCACTTAGCACCATGGTCCCAAGCAGCCTGTTGAACACCAGATGCTCCAGCTTGGCCTGCACTGGGCACACTGAACATAAGAATGTGCCCATATTTCCATTGCTGGAATTGCTCTGGTTGCAGCCAGCCCTGCCCTGCTGTTCACGTGGCATCTGCTCTCAGCTCGCTGCAGTATCTGCAGTGCTTGGGTGTGGGATGGAGCAGCTCCCTGGGATGTCTGTCAGGGACAGTGTTAGGCCTCTTCCCATAACACCCCCCTAATGTGGAGATAAATCATCTTCTATTCCCCATGCAGAACTAGAGAATCAGGAGTCCAGGGTGTCGGAGATCCACAGCCTCGTTCATCGGCTCCCGGAGAAAAACAGGCAGATGCTGCACTTGCTCATGAACCATTTGGCAAAGTATGTTTATGACTGATGTGTTTTTCTCTCCTTTTTCCATTTCCTCTGAAAGTTAATAGTGGTGGAAAAGTTTCCTTGTGTGTGTGTGGTGTTGAGTCATTTCTGGTTGGCAACTGGAAACCCGCGTGTGAGTGAACCGAGGGCCAGAGACTGAGTGGGGTGGGAGGGGGGCTGAGGGAGGGAGGGAGGGAGGGAGGGATGAGGGAGGGATGGATGAGGGACAGGACCTTCCCAGCCAGCCCCAGCTCTGCAGCAGCACCAGGAACCCATTCCCTCCTGGGAACCTTGTGTTTCTTTTGATGGCCTGGTTTGGCTACCCAGGCTGTCCAGGAGGCAGAGCAGAGGTGAAGCTCCTCGTGTGGTTTCAGAGCAAACCTGCCATTGAAGGACTAAAAGTGATTTCTGTGCGCAACAAATGACTACTCTGGGGCGTATTTTCTGCCTTTATGCACCCTGATGAATCAATATTTTTGTGTTACCTTGAAACTTTGTGAGGGCGAAGGAATGGGATAATTTTTTTTCCTTCAGTGGTACAGCTGACCTGTAATTTCCCATCTTCCTGCTCCTGCAGGTTCCCATGGAAACCTTTGATTAGTGTTTTAGAAGTGAAAGCATCATCAGGTGCTTGTGGCAGCCTCAAGGCTGCAGGGTTGGACCTGCCCTTGCCATTTGCACCAGTGCTGCAGGAGCAGCAGGGCTGAGGCAGGACTGGGAAACCTGGGGAGTGACTTAATCGGGATAACTGCTTAGGAGGAGACGTGGAAGAATCCAAGTTACCTGTTTAAAAGAAAAAATAACAAGTTATATTTGAAATAGGCTTAAACACAACTCTAGATGCTTTCTTGTTGCCTGGTCTTGTGTCTGCTCCATGGGGTCCCTGGCAAGGCTGTTATAAACCAAATTGCTGGTTTAGGTGTTGGTTTCAAACCTACTGCATTTACAGCCTGAAGCCAAGGCCCCGTGGTTCCAGGGACACCCATCAGCCAGATGGGATTGCCCAGAGAAGCTGTGGCTGCCCCTGGATCCCTGGAAGTATCCGAGGCCAGGGTGGATGGGGCTTGGAGCACCCTAAGACAGTGGGAGGTGTCCCTGCCATGGCAAAGAGTGGAACTGGGTGAGATTTAAGGTCCCTTCCCACCCAAAGTGTTCTGGGATTCTGTGATTTTGTATGTGAAGGGAATCTGTAATTGCTTCAGTGTTTTCCATCTAAAGGAAAAACCTGGTGATGGACTAGAGATGTTGGAGTCAGGTTTACAGTGGGGTTTGTGCTGCTTTAGTAGGGAAGGAATTCAAACAAAACAAACAGTGTGTGTGGTGGTGTGTGCTATTTTAGGAAGAGAAACAGCTCATAATGTTATTTAATAGGAAAAAAATTATCTCGGAGAGGGGCAGGAAGCTGAGGAGCGAGAGCCTGCTGAGCTCTCCAGCCCTGCTGCCATTCCTGGGGATCCTGGGCTGTGAAGGCAGAGGCACAGCCAGCCCTAGGCATGGGCTCACAGCATCCCTCTGGGGCTGGTCCTGCAGCCCCTGCCCTGATCAGGAGCAGTGTCCTGATTCAGAGGCAGTGCCCTGATCCCTGAGCAGTGCCCTGATCCCTGAGCAGTGCCCTGATCCCTGAGCATTGCCCTGATCCCTGAGCAGTGTCCTGATCTCTGAGCATTGCCCTGATCCCTGAGCATTGCCCTGATCCAGGAGCAGTGTCCTGATCTCTGAGCAGTGCCCTGATCCCTGAGCATTGCCCTGATCCCTGAGCAGTGCCCTGATCCCTGAGCAGTGCCCTGATCCCTGAGCAGTGCCCTGATCCCTGAGCATTGCCCTGATCCAGGAGCAGTGCCCTGATCCCTGAGCAGTGTCCTGATCCAGGAGCAGTGTCCTGATCTCTGAGCATTGCCCTGATCCAGGAGCAGTGCCCTGATCCCTGAGCAGTGTCCTGATCCAGGAGCAGCACCCTAAACCAGGAGCATTGCCCTGATCCAGGATTGCCCATGGGGCAGCTGTGGCCAGGGCTTGTGTCCATTACTCTCTACAAGAGCTGCTTGAGGCTGCAGTGCCATTGAGCCAGATTAAAGACAAGAATGGAGAGAAACTTCACATCTGCAGCAGATGTTTGGAGGGAGGGGCTGGGCCTGGCTGCCCCAGGGGATGCTCCAGACGGGTGGGACCAGCTGGGTCTGGTGCTGCTGAGGGCAGGGCACCCACAGCCAACAGGGGCAAAGCCAAGGGCCTCTGGCTGCCCCTGCCAAGCTGGGCTGCACTGCTTGGAGGGTTTGTCTCATCTGTTTCTGTCTGGGTTTTTTATTTTAAGTAACGTATGAATAATCAAGATTTGCATGTTTATCAGATGAGCTAAAAAAATATTTCTCACAGTCTTGCTGCGGAGATTTCTGACACTAAAACCAGAACTTGGGCTGAGTTGGTCAAGTAAAGAAAGAGCCTGTCCTGGGTGGTTTCTGACTTCTGTGTTTTTGGGGTGTACGTGCTCTGCTGCACTGGTGAGGGGTGTGGGGCTCCTCATCTGATGAAGCTGCAGTTTTTATTAACCAGTAATAAAACTGGTAAGAAAGCTGAGATGTTCAAAAATAGCAATTATTAACCCCAGTATCAGACAGGATAAGTGCCTTGGAGGTGGTTCAGCAGTGCCCTTCCCCATGTGGTGGGTCCCATGGCAGCTGAGGGCCACAGAATTGGGGTGCAGCAAGAGGGGCCACAGAGGAGGGAGAGGAAAAATCTCAGGAGCAGGCACAGACAGGGTAGAGGGTGAGGAGCATTTTGATAGAAAATTATTTTGATTTTGGCCTCTTACTGCATCTCCAAGCTCATTTGTGGCTTCTGCCTCATGTCCACATGTCCAGGCAGTTGCTCAGTGTGGCCCAGAGAGCAGGAGCTGTCTCCATCCCTGCTCCTTTTAGCCTTCCAGCCTGAGCCACTCTGGGATTCTGTGATAAAACCAATTTGTTTTAATGCCAAATAGATGGAAGTGAAACAAGGTGCCAGGCTGCTGGTAGCTGTGCCAGGGGTGCTGCTGGAGTGGAGCTGGTTGCAGAAAATTGCCATTTCTGTTCATGGAGCTGCAATATCATCCCTGTCTCCTTCTTCTTTTGTAATGTACTTTCTCACCCAGGAGTCAATGCTGCGGAGGTGCAGAGCAGGGGGATTTCACTCTGATTATATTTCAAGCATTTAGGGAATTATTTTTCATGCATGGCCATAATTTGACACCTGAGCTTTGCTTTGTTCTTGTGGCAGCATGTCCAGGTTCTCCAGCACAGATGGTGCCAGGCTCATACCCCAGACCCTTCTGTGGGTTGGCATCACTGCCACTGCCCCACACAACCCCTGGCCCACGCACCCACTCCTCTTGTGCCAAGGTCAGGCCCACGGAGGAGGCAGCAGCCAAGCTGAGTGTACGTGTATTTAGCAGAATTAATTATCTCTAATCACTCCCAGCTGTGGCCTGGCCAACACCGGCTGGTTCCCTTTGGTTTTGCTGTGGCAGTGTTTTCTAGCTTACGTGTTTTAACCAAGATGACAGCGATTGTTATCTCCTGCACAAATTGTTTGCAGTTTATCAGGGTGATGTTTCCACGGGCTCTGCAGGGCAGCTGCTCATGGGGATCCAGCAGAGCCCTCGCTGGGGCAGGGGCCGGGCGCGGAGCCTGGCGCGTCCCGAGGCCTCACTGCTCAACCAGGGATTGCTGGCAAAGGAGGAGAAGAAGAAATTCCTCCAGGTCTTCTGCCTAAAAATACAACCAGGGCTGGTTTTGCTCGGCGTTGGGTGGCTCTGTGCCGTGCCAGGGGCTGCGCTGCCCACGGAGCCCTGCGGGAGCTGCTCCAGGGCTCACCACGCTGCCTCTGTGCCTGGCAGCTCCAGGACCCTGCAGGGCACCTGTGCAGGGCCAGGGGTGGCAGCTCCCCCAGGAATGTGCTTTTCCTTGGGTTGTTTTGCTGGTTTCCCCCGAAGGTGCAGCCGGCGAGGAGGCTGACTCCTCTTGGCACAGCAGGTCTGATTTCATCCCCGTGGCAGCTGTTTATGCTGCTGTCTGGTAACTATTCATTTGCTTGATTTATGTATTGCTTCCAGTAAGTCATTCTTGTCCAGGACGTTCTGGAAATTTCCACTAGCCACTGAGGCCTCTGAGATGCCCCGCTCTCGCGTGCTGCTCGCCTGGTTTGGCTGTCAGAAGCAAACAGGGAGCTGTCTCTGAGCTGGTGTGGCTGGGCCAGGCAATGATCCTCCTTGCTGCCTTTAGGAATGCCATTTTTATGCCCAGTGCCTGTTTCTGCTCCTTTTGGATCATGGCAGTGCTGGATCCAGGCAAAGCCCTGAAGTTCGAGTGATCCAACGGATCTGGGTGCTCCTCTGGGTAGTGAAAGGGAGGTGCCATGGAAGGAGACTCCCTGTAGGCACATGCTGCCTTGCAGGACAGGGAGAATCCTGCCTGGGCCTTGGCTGTCCTGGGTCAGGTCCATGCTGTGCTCTTTTGTCCCTTTTCCTTTTTCCCTAGTTGGAATGAGCTGAGCTTTAAGGTCCCTTCCCACCCAACCCATTCTGTTGTTCCATTCTGTTACAGATTCTGTAATCTGTGCTCTGGAGCTGGAGGTACCAGAGCCTTGTGGGGAGCAGCAGCACCTTTGGTTTCCCCTTTGCTCTCCTCTCCCTCAGGTGTTTTGGTGGAGGAGCTGGCGATGCTTCCGCAGAGGCGAGACAGCCCTGCAGGACTCTGTGCCTGCCCTTGCCAGCTCTGCCTCCCTCTCACTCCTCTGCTTTTGTTTTTAATATGAGATTCTGCAGAATACAAACCACCACAAAAAGCCCTGTAGGTTTTCACTGGGTTTTTTGGGCTTGGCTTCCTGTAATGTGTAAATTAGTAAAAGGTTTTGGTCTGCTTCTGCAAATGAACTTTTAACCCCCTCTGTCTGGATTGTCCCTGGAGCATCTGTGTGGGTGCTGGTAGCTTTTCCTTCCATGCTTCTCTAAAAGGTCCTTATATTTCATGCAGGCTCTCCAGTTTCTGGCTGGGAGGGGAATGTGCCTTAGAGCCTGCAGTCCCTTGTTAGGTTCTTTTGCACCCCTGCACAAGAATTGAATCTGGAGATAGGATAATGGGGGTCTTGGACTAAAGCTGGCATCACCAACCTGGCATGATGATTTAGCAGCTCGTAACAAAGCACCTGCTGGGTTTGCTGTGGAGCTTCTGTGGTTGAACATCTCTGCCAAGCTCCTCCTGGATCTCCAGAAGAAGCACCAGGCATTTTGCATTCCTCAAGTGTGAATTCTTGTGGGCTTGTGTCTGAACTTGGTGTTGTTGGGTAGAGGTTGTTGATAGCATGTAATTGTCTGGATTCTTTTTAGTTGTTTATCACAGTGAAACTGAAACTGGGTATGGAAAGAGATTGAACTGAGAGTGAGCAAAAGATTTCCAATAACTGATTGGAGTCTCTCTGGTGGTGTCTGCACCATCCCCGCAGACAGAGTGGGATGGAGATGTCTTCATGAGCACATCCCTTGATTGCTCTGTGTGAACAGACCCAGCACTGAACCAAACTCAGATGGAGAGATTTTAGTCAGACAGTCTTTCAGCAGAAGAAAGGAGACTGGAAATCACCATTGCAAAGATATCTTTGAGCTGCAGTTTTTGCCAGGATGCTTGAGTGATCCCTGGCCTCCAGAATCACAGAAAGGCTGGGGTTGGGAGGGACATTTAAAGACCATCTCATTCCAACCCATGTGTGTGCCAGGGGGCTCAGAACTGGGGGAGTGAGGGGTGTTTCCAGTCATTGGGCAACACCTTTTCCCACTGGCAAAGGCAAGAGAAGCATTTTTCCTGCTGTTGTTCACATCCTTAATTCTGAAAGCTGCTTATTCCTATATTCCCTTTCTTCCAACACTGTCTTCTAGGAATTCAGTATTTTGGAGGGATGAGCTCCAACCTTGCATTTGTGATGTGAATGAGCTCCAGAATACCTCTAAGGGAAAAAAAAAAGGTCAGCCCCCTCTGTTGCTGTTCCCTGTGGCCGCTGTGCTCGTGCGAAGGTGTGGGTGTGCACCAGGCACCTCCTGCACGTGGCCCTGTGACCTGGCTCCGGCTTGGAATGGTTCCCTGTGGGGACGTGGGAGCTGCACTTGCTCACCCCAGTGCTGCTGCTGCCGGGAGGCTCTCTGGGAGCCCGTTTACTTTGGCTCTTTTCCATGCAGCAGGTTGGAGACTCGGCGCGGCGCTTGCCGTGGCGGCAGATCTTTCAAAGGATTCCTTGTTAGCCCAGACCTGCTGCGTCGGGCTCTCCTTGCCCTGCTGGCCATGTGGGTTTGTTATTGCAGTGTGACAGCACCAGTGAGGTCTGGTTTTGGAGGAAAAGCTGCCTGTGCAGCAGGGCTTTGCTGAAGTGCTGGCGCTGGCACTGGGGTGCCAGTGGCACAGTTTGCAGCTATGGCAGGCCCTGTTCCAGCCCCATCCCCAGGGGTGTTTGAGCATGAGGCCCCTTTGCTGGCTGTGTTTGTACAGGTGGAAACCATGGTGACATTTCACATCAGCTCTGGCCGTGCCTGTGGCTTTCACCAGGGTGTCAGTGGAAATCTGCAGTGCTGCCGGGCCGGGCACAGGGAATTGCCAGCCCGGTGCCACTCAGCCCTGGGCTGAGGGTTGGTGAGCAGGACTGGGGCTGCTCTGAGATCCCCCCTTCAAGCTCAGCTTGCCCAAAGCCGCAGAGGATGGCTTTGGAAACCCCAGTGGCTCAGTCTGGGAAGCCTGAGCCGCAGCAGCGTTGAGCTCCCTGCGTGTTTCCCTGCAAGCCCCAGCACGTTTGGTATTCACGCTGATCTGGCTCGCTGATACTGAACCTCACATTTGGCCTCCGTGTCTTCTCAGTGCAACATGAGCCCTTTTTTTTTTCCCTGGGAGTGAACCCAAGCATCCAGCTGTGGCCAGATCCACCCAGGAGAAAAAGCGAGTCTTGTTGGAGCAAGTCAGAGCGCCCGGAATCGGTGCAGGCACAGGTTTGGTCCCAGCTGAGCAGGGAACCCGAGAGCAGCAAGGATTTTGCATTCAGCAAGTCTTCACTGTGAGGTTTTGTCATTCCCTGGTGATCTGTCCTCCTTCTGGCTTTGCTGGCCTCCACGTGCATTCCTCAGGCTCGGCTCTCCTCTCTGGAGCGGTGGGGCTGGGGAAGCTGTGGAGCTGTGAGCCCCAGCCTGGCTGCAGACAGTGGGGTTTGTCCTGTTCCCCATGTTCCCAATTCCCACAGGGTGCCTGAGTGAGCCCAGTTTGCTCCTGCTGCTCTGGACTCCTCCGGCCCTTGCAGAGCTCCCTGCATCCAGAGCAGCCTGAGGAAGGCAGGCATGTCCAGAGCCTGGATGAACAGGCAGGATGAAGGGATGGTGGTGCAGTGTGGGTGTTTCTGTGCTGGTGTGCTCTGGCTTGGGAATCGTGCAATCTTTAAAGTTGGAAAAACCCACCAAGATCATCATCTCCAGCCACTCCCCCAGCACTGCCAAGGCCACCACTAGCCCATGTCCCCAGGTGCCACATCCACATGGCTTTTGAACACAAGATGAAGTGGAGCTGGTTGTGCTCCCTGCTTCTCCATGGCTGTCTGCCAGCAGCCACTGCAGACCAGTGTCCCTGTCACCTCCTCCCATGCACATGTGCCTTTTAGGAACAATTTAGGAATGTGTGATTGACTGATTTAGCTGCCTGGGACACCAGTGGGTGCTGCTGCAGCTGGAATTGCATCACTGGTTTCCCCAGCTCTGTGCTGGGTGCCAGTCACAACATTCCTGCAATAAACACCTGCTGTGTTCCCAGCCATCAGACACATTCCCGAGGCTGGGAAACCCACCATGGGTTTGAGTGAGAAGTGAGTCATCCCCAGGGAGCTGCAGGGCTGCCCTCTCTGGGGACATGGCTCCACCAGCCCCTTGGAGAGGGGGAAGCTGCGTGGTGGCCAGCACAGCCCCTCTTCCCTCTCCACCTCTGTGCCCAATTAAACTCAGTGATGTGCAGGGATGAGTTAAATGCCCCCAGGAACGTTTCCCAGAACTCATTAGATTGTATCTGACAAATGCCCCCGATTGTGTGAGCTCAGGCTGCCCTGTCTGTCTGTCTGTCTGTCTGTTCCTGGTGGGGTCCAGGTTAGGGCTGGGAGTTTGGTCCTGGGGGCTGCCAGGGCAGGGGCTGTGGGGTCCCAGCTGTGTCTGCTGGACAAAGCCAGCCCTGCTGAGCCTCCCCAGGCAGGGGCTCTGCTGCCCCAGGGGCATTTCTGGAGCGTGTCCAGAGACAGAAGGGAGCTGAAGAAGGGCCTGGAGCACAAGGCTGATGAGGAGCAGCTGAGGGAGCTGGGAAGGGGCTCAGCCTGGACAAAAGGTGGCTCAGGGAGACCCTTCTGGCTCTGCACAGCTCCCTGACAGGAGGCTGGAGGCAAGTGAGTGGGACTCAGCCTCTTTTCCTGGGTAACAAGTGACAGAACAAGAGGAAATGTCCTCAGGTTGTAGAAGGGGAGGTTCAGGTTGGATATTAGGGAAAATTCCTTCCTTGAAAGGATTGTCCATCCCTGTCATAGGCTGCCCAGGGAAGTGGTGGAGTCACCATTGCTAGAGGGATTTAAAACTGCAGATGTGGCACCTGAGAATATTGCTTAGTGGTGGCCTTGGCAGTGCTGGGGGAACAGTTGGGCTCAATGGTCTTGGAGGGCTTTTCCCACCTAAATGATTCCATGATTCTTTGCACAAACTTTTGTGGGAACAAGGCTGGTGGCTCTGGTGCCACAGGTACCTCTCCACCCACTGTGCTGCCAGAGTCAAAGGTGTTTAATTTCTATCAAACTACCCAGAGCAGCCTAAATAATTTTGGGGATTGCTGGTCTCTGTGTGATTGGCTTTTCACATTAAACAGAAGCTCTACTGGTGGTGGCAGACAGGGGATGGATTTTTACCTGTAGCAAGAGGAATGAGCTGCGTTATTTTCTATCCTATGAGGACTTGCTAGGCCAGCCACAACAAGCACTTTGATTGCAAATGTTTGTCCCAGGCATGGAAATAGAAACACTCCAGACTTTCCTTTTGTTCCCTTCAGATGGTTGTTTGCTCAGGAGTTTTGTTCTGAATCAGGGAAGATATTTGAACTAATAATGGTGCTTTTGGCTGAGATTCAGATACATGCATTCTGTATATAAAATACGTGTTTATATATAAAATAAACACATGGTAGTTTATACATATATATATAAATACATATATAAAATACATGTAGGAAGTAATTCCAGACATGGGAGGCAGGAGCTCTGTGGGAGCAGAGCCAGGAGCCCCTGTGGCAGCCACTGGAGCTCCGACCACACTGGAATATTTACTGTTCCCTGCTTCCCCTGCACTGAACCTTGGCTACCAATTACCCCGTATTAAATTGTGTTTGGTCATGGCAGTGATTATACAGTATCCAGGCAACCCGGGCATAATCTAATTTAACACCCAACATGGATTTACTCCGCTGCTGTTCTCCTTTGTTTTGCTGAAGGCAGTGAGAAGTGAGTGGTGTCCAGGGACACCCTGGGGATGGCCTGGGGGGGACGGTGCTCCCTGGGCTGCCAGCCTGGGCTGTCCCCAGGGCATGGCAGGGCTTGGTCCCAGTGACACCAGCTGGGTGCTGCCAGTGTCCAGCACGTTGCTGGGTCAGCACCAAGTGGGTCAGGTCTTCGTGGAGCTGCTCACTGGTGGGGCAGTGCTGAGCACAGACCTTCCCCTGGCTGAGGGGCTCTGCCTGTCCCACACCCCCAGGCTGAACCCCCTGGGAACCATCGTGTGCTGCCAGCACAATGAACAGCCCAGAGTCCCAAAGCCACTGACAGCCTGGCCCACTGTGAGCAGGAGTGAGGTGAAGAGGTTCTGCACATTCCTCCATTAGTTGTTGCTTTCTCCTGTGCTGGAAGTGACTCCTGTAAAGTGGGGAGCAGAAAAAGAACCCACAGAAATGAATGATAGTGCAGTTCTCTCAGAGTGCATCAAGGGCCGGAAAGAAACAGCAGGTTAAAAGGAAAATACAGTGGCTGCTTGGAAAACTTCTAAAGAGCAGCTGAGGAATGGCACTGACAGTCCCTGCTGAACAGCCCCAGCATTAAACCCACTTTGGGCTGAGAACACCCATCTTTAGAAACTGCGGCGTTATTTCCTAGTACAAAGGATGATGAAGAGGTGTAATTTAGAGTAAATTATCCTGTGGGTAATGGATGGGGAATTTGAAGGATGTGAAAGGTGAATCATGTTTTGGAGCATGGCTGTGGTGACCTGGTACAGGCATGGCTATTGCTGGAAAAGTACCCGGGGTGCAGAGCAGGAGTTCATGTGCCCCTGAGGTTTATTCCAGAAAGGAGCCAGGAGCCACAGCTCCCACGCTTCCAGAG
The DNA here is from genome assembly GCA_013400575.1 of Peucedramus taeniatus. NCBI lineage: Eukaryota > Metazoa > Chordata > Aves > Passeriformes > Fringillidae > Peucedramus > Peucedramus taeniatus. The sequence goes on along the minus strand of WBNO01007149.1, from coordinate 97,868 downwards.
GCAGAGTGAAGTACTCTGAGCAGGGCTGTGGTGGTGGAGGCCAGGGCCAGCACCCTGTGGGTGAGTGGGCAGTCCCTGGGCAGGCCCGTGGCTGGTGCTGTGGGACCATGTCCTGCCTGGGAAGCCTTTAATAGCCCAGTCTGAAATAATTGCCAGGACCACGCTCAGCTGCCTCCCTGTAATGAGCTGATGACAGTGCAATTTATTAGAGTGATGTAGGACATGGTAATGGTAATGAGAAATGGAGGCACCTAATTTTGTGTGACTTAGATCGATTCAGTTGTTTTTTTATAAATGAACATTGTTTTACTAACCACAGAAGATCATTAAAATTATTATTTTATTAATGCTTTTGAAAGCCATTTGGACTGCAGCTGCATTTTTCCATATCCAATTAGGAGCATGTGAATGTGTGTCTGAAATGCAATTTTACAATGCAAAAATGTCATTGGGATTTGGGAGTGATGTGTCTGGGAGTGGGGGGTGGGTTTGAATCCCCATATAAGTATTATTTAGTGTATATTGTTTCTTATTGGACTTGTTCTGCCTTTCTTGCTGCTCCATGAGGTTGGGACTCCCTAAGGAGAGTTTGTTTCCCCTCCCAGCTCAGCGGTGCTGGCATGGCCATGAGCAGCTTGGCGAGCTCTTGGCTGTGGTGAGGATGAGGATGGGGAGAGGCTCTGTGCCTGCCCAGGGGTGGGGATGGCCAGTTTGGGTGGGTGGCATTGTGAGCAGCAGGTCCCCTCTGCTGAGGCTGTCCCCTCTGCTGAGGCTGTCCCCTCTGTGGCAGAGCCTGTCCCCAGAGCAGCCTGTCTGCCCCAGGCATTTACTGACACCGGAGATTCCCGCAGGCTGTGATCAAATATTCAGAGCTTCCTGGCAGTGAAGGGAGGTCCTGCCAGCTCCCCAGGGCTTTCACCAGGACCTCCCCACTCAGGCTGGATCCTGAGCACAGACTCAGTGGAGGGGACAGCTCTGCCTGTTCCCCAGGGATGAAATGTGCACCAGCATGAGGCTTCTTGCCCAGGCAGTGAGTAGGGCTGATGGTGCTGTTGGGGGGAGCTAAGCCTGCAGCCCTGAGCCCCCCTTGAGATGAGGCCCCTGTCTGCTGCCTGAGGAGCTGCGTGTAGGGATGAGTTCTTTGTTGGTTCAGGTGAGATTTGGATGGAAAAGGATGGAAAGCATCTCTTCTTTTTAGCCAGCCTGGGCTTGCAGTGTGCTGAAATATGCTGAGCTTGCACACAAATGTCTTGACCCCAAGATCAATGGTAGAAACTCACGGCCATAAATTTTAGGGTCAGTCAAGCAAACGAGTCTGAGCCTCACTGTGTGCTGGCCTGCTGCATTTGTCCAGGGAGACAGGAGAGAAAGTGAAGGAAAAGACACTAAAACCCCCTCAGGCTAAAACTGTGTGAGCACACAGCCTGAAGCCACCACATTTCCTGGTTGAAGAGGTCAGGAGCAAACCACAAGAAAGAACTCCCAGAGACGCGGCCGCAGGGCTGCACTGCAGGTCACGGGCACACAGGTGTGACTCAGCAGAGTCTGGGGTGCCCACTGAGCTCTGTCCTTCCTGGAGAGCTGAGCACCTGCAGCCCAGCATGGCCGAGGGGCTCCTGCCTGTGTCCCTGCTGCTGTGTCCCCTCGGGGTGAGGCAGAGCAGAGGATGTGTCCCTTTAGGGCTGCTGGGGCTTTGTGCCTCTAAGAGCTGGTGCCAGCTGGAGCTGCTCCAGGGTAACCCCTCAAACACCATAAGCAGGGTGCCACATCCTCAGCGTGAGCTGCTTCACTTTGCTGAGCTGGTCTGTGCCCTCTTGTGAGCTGATGGAGATGGAGGTGGTGAGGAGGAAGGCTTGGGTGTCCCCATCTTGTGGGGGTCCCCGTGCCACAAAGAAGGGAACACATGGGGCATGGGGATCTGGGGCAAAGCCCCCTCTTGGCCTCCCAGCCAGCCTGGCTGGGCTGGATGGGACTGACCTCTGGTGCTGGAATGGCTGGGAAGGAATTGGCCTTTGGAACATATGAGGTCACTCATTGAGTTGGAGAGCAGCATGTGTCAGAGGTCCAACAATTTGTTTTCAGAAGGGTTTTAAGCATTAATGATTCAAGATGTTTTCCTGGGAGTGGTTTGCAGCATGAGGCTCAGTGGCTGGCGTGGGGTTGAGGTTTTGTGGGATTAGTCAATTCATGGAGGCTGAAAGGTCCCCAGGAACACAACAGTTAAATTTGTACTTTTCCACATGGCTGAGCCTTCAAGGAGTTCACCAGGAGCGTGAAAAATGTAAACAGCATTGTAAGCCTTGTGCCAGCCACGAGGCAGGGAAGGCAGGGAGGGGGTTCCCTGTGGATTAGTTCCATCACCTACTTCATTTTCTTTCTCTTTTTTTTTCCCAGAGTTGCAGATAATCACAAGCAGAACCTGATGACTGTTGCTAATCTGGGTGTGGTGTTTGGGCCAACGCTGCTTCGACCTCAGGAGGAAACAGTTGCTGCCATTATGGACATCAAATTCCAGAACATTGTGATTGAAATTTTAATAGAAAACCATGAGAAGGTAATGGCTTCCCTTGCTTCTTTCATGTCAGTGGTTTATGGAAAGGAGTTGGTCTCTCTTTGCCCATGGCAGCCCCCTCTCTCCCCATGGCCAGTGGCACCATGGTGGGGCAGCTGGCACCTTGTTCTTGGGCTGTGGTTGTGTAACCAGTGTTGCTGGTAGCCAGCCTTGTTCATGGTCATCCCACTGTGACTCAGCATGGCCGTGTCTTCATCACAGAAATTCTCTTTCTTCCCCCTTCCCACTGTTTAATGGGAATTTGTCCTTGGTGTCAAGAGAGATGAACTCTAAAGCAAACCAGTGAGATGCACACCTTGGCTGGCTCCTGCTTTGCTGACTAAATCCAGATTTATCCAAGTACTGGCTTTATCCACAGTGTTGATCTGAATCCTCATGCATTTGTGTTTGCTGGCCATGGATGTTGGGGTCTGTCGGTGGAGTAGTGGTGGCTCAGTGGGTCCGAGGTCCTGGCCATCCCTCCCTGGCTGCATGTGCTAAAAAATACCATTTTCTTCTAAATGCAGCCAGTTCCCTGATAATGATCTTCTGTTAGTCTGGTTTTGATTGGAAAGGAGTAACAGATTTGAGCATTTGGGCAGCGAAGGCAGAAGCAGAAACCAGCCTGCCCTGGCTGGGGTGGAATCATGGCTCTAAGTCCACATCCAATTCTGTCTTGAGCAGAGAGCTGTGCCAACACGTGCTTTTCCTGGTGGGAAAGCCAGGCCATGCCAGTTGTCTGTCTGGCAGGGGCAGGAGAGCAGGAAGGACACTGAGGAATGGGTTTAATGGACTCTTAGCAATGGAGAGAGACTTTAAGAGAGCTGGTCTGGCATGGTCATTCCCCTTGTCTGAGCCTGTGGGGTCCAGAAAATGATCAGTACATAACCAAATACCAGCAACCAACAAAGCTGCTGCCCTTTGGGTTCGTGCAGTTTTAAAATTTCATCCCCTTGAGAAAAATGTGATTACTCAGTTTTCTGACAGCTGTAGCTGGAAGTTGCAAAGACTTTCCCAAGCTGGTCTGCAGCCGTGGGAGCGTGGGCGCCGGGGTCACGCAGTGGGGGGCACTGCTGGTCTGTCTGGGCTGCTCATCATCACCTGCACCCCCAAAAAGCCAGCAGTGTGTCAGGGTTCTATACAGCTTGTAGTGTGCCTCTTGGGTGAAAAAAAGAGGAGTGCAGAGTGGAAATCTGGAATTTAGGAATCTATCCCCAAAACGTTGCCCTGTAGAGTGCATGTCTTCCTCAGAGGCTGCGCTGTGGAGCGGTGCAGGCCAGGCAGGTGGGCAGCTGTCCTGTTCCACGGGGTGATGCCAAAGAACAACTTGTTTATTATTTTTAACAGATATTTAACACGGTGCCAGAGGCTCCGGCGTCGAACTCGCAGCTGCTGTTATCCCGCAAGAAGAGCACGGAGTCGAAGCCTCCCTCGTGCAGCGAGCGGCCGCTGACGCTGTTCCACACGCCCCAGCCCAACGAGAAGCGTGAGTGCCCTCCCAGCCCTCCAGCTTTGCCCTGACCATGCCTGACAGACTGTCATTCCCATGCCATTCCCGTGCACTTTTCCCGCTGTCAGTGGAAGGGATGATTCCATAACAGGGTCAGGCTTCGGTTTCCTCTGCTGTCGCGTTGGTGGGGATGGAATCTCTCCAGGCATCCAGGCCCTTAACTGGGGCTCGACATGAGGCTGCCTTAGCACGGGATAAAGTGTTGCTGTCCCCTCCCCACCTGACGGGCCCCTGCGTGTCCCCTTCTCATGTTCCTGGGCCCGTCATCGCTGCCATCAGCTGCAGGGACGCGGGTGCCACACCTGTGGCAAGGGCGGCCACCCGCCGGGTCCCCACAGGGCATCCCCTTTTGGGATGCCCTCGGGCACTTGGCCTTTTACAGACAGGAAAACTCGGCCAGGAGGTTCGGCATTTTCCTGAGGATTATGTGCCATGGCCGTTTAAAAATGTTGGAGCTCATCTTTCCATTTCTGTCACTAATTGATGCTCCAGATATTTGGGTGAAAGAGCCAAGGCCCCAGCCCTGCTCGCGGGGTGGCAGAAATGTGTCTGCTCAGGCTGTTGTTTCATGTTACAGAGTAAACCCAATTCCCAGCTCTCTGGTTCTTCCTGCCCATGTCCTCCTGGAGCCAGCCAGCTGCACACAGGGAGCTCTCCCAGTTTGGTAAAAAAGCAGGAGATCTCCTGATGAGCAGGACAGCACAAGCGGAGCAAGGAGCAGGGGAGGGCTGGGGATAGCCAGCTCCCCAGGGTGCACAGAGTGGTTGCTGTGGACTTTGCTGACTCTCAAAACATGTGGGTTTGTCTGATTAAGTTACTGTTAACTACCAGGCACTCTTCTTTCGGGGGGTGTCGGAAAGATCCGCGTGGGTTTGAGGAAGCAGTGGTGGCCCCAGAGCGTGCTCTGGAAATGGTGTGGGACGACTCTCGGTGGAGCCTCAAATATCAAATGCTGCTTTTGAAAACTTTCAGCCCCAGTAATTTATTTGCTGCTAACTAAGCAGTGGCTTGTCAGCCTCCAGGCTCTCTGGGCTCCGTGTGCCATCCTCCCCGTGCCTGGGAGAGGAACTGAGCTCATTTCTTTATTTCTGCATTTATTTATTCCCATGTGAAGCAACATTTTCTTGGTTTTCCTCCTGACAGTCTATAACCTCCTGTGTCTTTGGGAAGCCACTGCTGTTTTATTTGCCTTCCCTGCTGCACATCACGAGAAATATGTGAGGTTTCCTTTCTTCTTTTCTTCTTCCTTTCCTTTCTTACTGGTCTGGAGACAGACCAAGGCTCTTAAGTCAGGGTGAAGCACAAGGGCTTAGGCAGCAGCTCAAGCCCAGCTGAACACCACAGAAATTGAAAGCTGAAATTGAAGCTAGAAACATTCTAAATGGGAGCAGGGTGCACATTTTTGAAGACTGGGAGCAGTTTGACATAAAAAGAAGTGGAATGGGATAGTGGATTTTCCATCACTTGAAATCTGTTCATTGAAGTCCAATATCTTTCTAACATTTTCGCTAGCACTCATCATACCAAGCTGAGTCTAAGTCAAAAATTACCATGTTCAACACAGGGAGCAGATTAGATAATTGTGATTAATCTATGATTGTAGTGATTATTTTGTTGTTAAACATTTACATTTTTATCCACATCTGACCCAGGGAGCAGCTCTTGTGACACAAGTGTCACCAACACAGCAAAAACCATTTTGTTCCTTATCAGTTCCTTTGTCATCCCCTCTCTGGTCCCTGGGGTCACTGTCACCAAAGTGCCTTGGATCAGTACTCAGGCAGAGCCCTGCCCCAGGGTTCCTGGAGACAAAGGCTCTGGGGAGGCCCTGCCTGCCTGACTTCCCACTAGAGATAGGAAGTTTGGGTAAGGGGTGAAAGGCTCTTCTTTTCTCTGCATGCTGGAAATGCTCTTGAGCTGATGGGCAGCTCTGTTCCTGTAGCTGTAAGACCAAATAAAATCTTCCAGTGAAGAATTCTTCACATGAGCTTTCAAAAACATGAAGCAAAGTACAGTTTCAGCCTTTTAAAAAGGAGGAAATAAAATGAAGCAGGAGTTTCAGATTCTGCCATTTATCTCCCTTCTCCCTGAGCTGAGGCACTTCCAGTTCTGTGGCTGACAGGGGCTCCACTCTTGGCGTGTGGCTGCTGTGGAGATTAGAGGGACAATCCACGCTGAGCTGCCAAGCTTATGGAGCTTATTCCAGCCTTCAGCCTTGGGCAGAAGATGTTTGCAGATAATAAGCTGGTGTCAGTCCACACTCTGGGGGCTCAGGTCAGCTCCTCAGGGCCTCAGGGCTGGCTGGGCTCAGCACAGGCAGTCCTTGGACTTGGCCAGCTGTGTACAGGTGGCCTCTCATGGGCTGCCTAAAACCTGCTCTGGCAGATCAGAAACGGGGGGATTTGGGGTTTTTAGGTCCTTAGACAGCTTAACTTATTTATTTTTTCATCTGCTGGCTATCACATCTGCCTGTCAGTATTTGTGGAGGTCAGTATTCCGCTTTTCTTCACTTTTCCCTCTTTGTCTTTTGCCTGGATCAGCACTCTCCAGCACTGGGGCATGCCCAGCACATCCCATTCCCAATCAGATCCAAAGGCAAACTTCTGCTCCACTGCTGCTCTGCACTCTGGAAGAGCTGAGCCAAAACAGAGCAGAGACCCATCCTCTTCCCCCTTCAGAACTGACTAGGTGAAGTGTTTTTTTCTTATTGCATGTATTTTGTTTCCTTTTTATTTCATTTTTTCCCTTTTTCTAATAAATTGTATTTCTGACTTGGGGTGCCCCACTGGTCTCGTTTTCTCAAACCAGAACACTAGGAAAGAGCAACAGTAGTTGGTGTCAAATATGAGGCTGAAGCAACATTAACTGGGTGATGTGCCCTGTTCCTGATCTAAGGTGTCCTACTATGTCACCCAAAGACTCAGTCCCTTGGGAGCTGATTTCAGTCACACAAATCCATTCCTGTACATAGCTTACATTTCAATTTCTTTCAGGTTGTGGCATTTTGTATGCCTTCAGGAATGCAAAATATTAATACCTTAAGAAAAGTGTGTATTTTCCTACTAAAAATGATGTTCATTTGAATGTTTCTGCATCTGAAACCAAAAATAGCCAAAGAGTACGTGGTATTTCTTGTGGTTTAATGTATAATGTGTCTGTAACTAACTCTGAGCTCTGGGGAGATGTCCCTGTTTGCACTGACACAGAGTTTCCTGGGAATGCTCAATGCCTTCACAGCCATTTGCTCTTCACTTTGTCTGCAGTGGCAGCTGATGATTCTTTTGGGTTTTGGTGTTTTTTAGAGGAGAACAGGAACAGCATCATCAACTCCAGCCTGGAATCCGTTGTCTCTTCAAATGCAAACAACTTCCTCAACTCCAACAGTGCTCCCCAGCCCAGCCTGAACTCGAGTGATCTTGAACTAGAAGTAATTAAGCCAAACAGGCCAAATTCCCTGTAAGTACAATGGCAATTAGTGTTTTATAGACTCTCCATCCTTAATCCTTAATCAGAATTGTTTCTTATCCTCAACCTCAGCAGTCTGCTGAAGAATAATACAATTTAACATTTTAATTTTTAATGGGCACCAAACATTTGCCTCCTTTTTTAACTCAGTCTAAGCAGTGGAATTAGTTACTGAGGGTTACATCTGCCATTGGTTCCAGCTCTGATGGTTTTGCCCATGTGGAATATTTTTGAGCAGAACTCCCCAGTGCTGCCCAGCCCATCTGGTGATAACTCCAACACACACAAAGGACTTTTCTTCTGACTTCAATCCTGTGACTGTTGTCAGTACAGTTGATCTCCGGCCAAATCTATGCTGTTGCTTCTGCTATTGCTTCCTTCATCTGGAAAGTTCAAGGGAAAAAATAGTGACCTTAGCAATGCCTCCCTGGGGACGGCCGGGTTATTTATGAAGTCCCTGAACTTGCCGCGGCGGAGCCCTCGCGATGGCGGCTCCGCTGGGGGAATTTCCTTCCTGCCGGCCCGGCCAGCCCCGCAGCATTTTCCCACAGAAGCTCCCCTCCCCACGTGAGGATCTGCTCAGATCTCCAGGAGATGCAGCCCGTTCCCCTGGAGCTCCGGGCATGCCCTGCGCATCCCCGGGGTGGGTGGCAGGGACACTGTCCTTGCTGCTCCTCCTAGAGCAGGGACACTGTCCTTGCTGCTCCTCCTAGAGCAGGGACACTGTCCTTGCTGCTCCTCCTAGAGCAGGGACACTGTCCTTGCTGCTCCTCCTAGAGCAGGGACACTGTCCTTTCTATTCCTCCTAGAGCAGGGACACTGTCCTTCCTATTCCTCCTAGAGCAGGGACACCATCCTTGCCATCCCTCCCAGAGCAGGGACACTGTCCTTGCCATCCCTCCCAGAGCAGGGACACTGTCCTTCCTATTCCTCCTAGAGCAGGGACACTGTCCTTCCTACCCCTCCCAGAGCAGGGACACTGTCCTTCCTATTCCTCACAGAGCAGGGACACTGTCCTTCCTATTCCTCACAGAGCAGGGACACCATCCTTTCTACCCCTCCCAGAGCAGGGACACTGTCCTTCCTACCCCTCCCAGAGCAGGGACACCGTCCTTGCCACCCCTCCCACGGCCCCAGACACTGCCAGACCCCACTCATCTGAAGCAGCCCCCATGCCCTGAGGGCAGGCAGGGCCATGCCAGGGTAGCCAGTGCCAGTGTGGGCTGGGCATGGCCAGTGCTGGGACAGGTGCTGTGGGCATGGTGATGCCACCCCTTGGCTGGGTTGGGTTTGGGGTGTGAGGTGCAGCTCTCACTCTGGCATTCAGGATGGCTCCAGGCCCTGCCGGGCTCTCCCTGGCAGGAAGGTAAGTGTGGAACAGACACAGGCTTCATCCAGCTTCACCATCTGCTGTGCTTCCATCATCATCCTCCTCCTGCCACTAAAGGCTGAGCTGCAGCAGCCCCACAGCAGCCTCTCCTCGGCGTGCCCGGGAGCAGGGTTGGGATGCCCAGCCCTGTGCCCTGCCTGCTCCATGGGCATCATCCCACAGCAGGAGAGCCGTGGGGGCAGGACAGACCACCCAAAGGTAGGACACCTCCAAATCAAGGCTGTGCTTTACATATGGTACATACAGAGTAAACATGCTTCTCTCTCTCGTGCCTGGTTGAAGCTCTGGAGTCAGTCACATCCCATTCCCCAGCAGGATGGCTTTAGTTTATCCTTCAGGGGGGAAAAAAATGGTGGCTTGCTGGAACCTTAGAAGGATTGGTTGCCAAATTCACAGTTTTTCAGATTCCAAGAGTTGCTTCTTCCTAATGATTTCTCTCTTAAGGGAAGTTACAGAGGAATTCAGCAGAATAACTTGGTTAAAGCTGTGTGAGGTTCTGGGGAGCGGAGGCACCGTGCTGTTCCCCAGGGATTAGGTGAGCAGGCTGGCACTGAACCAGGTGCTCGTGCCAGTTACAGAGCCTTTAGTTCTGTGAGGTAAAACAGGGCTGAGCAGGACAGCTTTGGCAGTTTGTGGCTCTGACAGTGCTGGTGGCATTTGGTGCTTTTCCACAAGCCCAGTGATTACGAGATAATTTCTGCACGTGCAGGATCATACGGGGTTTTGGTCTGTGTTGAGCTTAAGTTTGAAATATGGATCCTAAGGGGGCTAATACCACAGCACAAATATTCTCTGTGACCCCAAATATTTAAATCAAATGTCTTTAATCCAATCTTTCAATGAGGAATGAAACAGCTAACTTGATTTTATTCTGACCAAGTGTGTGTGGATGTCACTCCCCCCTCTGGCCCAGGAGCAGGGGCTGTGCCTGTGTGTTTGAGAGCTCGTGGGGTTCTGTCCCTGATGGGACTGGGTGCCTGGTGGTGAGGGTGAGGAGGGTGAGGAGGGCTGCCAGCAGCGGGTCTGTGCCCAGCCCTGCCCTGTGGCTGGGCACAGGGGCAGGGTGTCTGAATGGTGCCAGTGTCCGGCGGCTCCGTCCCCGCTGCTCCGCGGGGCTGCCCAAATAATGTCTCCATAAAGACACTTCTGTTTGTCCAGGCAGCTGAGAAATGTGGGCTTTGCAGGCAGCCCCAGCAGCCCTGCACTCTGCCCTGGGCTGGGGCAGCTGGTGCTGCTGTGCTGGGGTTCTGGTGCTCCCCTGGAATTACCTGCCCACAATTAGGATCCGTGACCATGGGGAGGGTCTGCAGATGCCTCGGGGTTTGTGCTCCTTCAAACCCTGCCAAATCCTCTGCTGGTCCTGTGACACCTATCCCTGAGCTTTGCTTCAGGACTTTAGGGTATTTCTTGTGTTCTTCACAATTTTCTGTAATTCTAGCTGTGGACCAGGGCAGTTGTGCTGGGGAGCTGTTCAGGAGGGGCCGTCTCCCGGCAGCCCCCACGAGCCCATCAGGAGCCTGTGCTTGCCCAGACTGGGAAGCTGCAGGGAAAGGAGCTGGGTCATTCTGGGTTCTTCGTTCCTACTAAGGAGTCCTACTGATATTCCTGTAGAAATAACTCCTGTGGATTTCAGAGGGAGGCTCCTTGCAGTGCAAATGTTGAGGCCTGCGGGCCTGGGGTGTTCCTTGTGTCCCATTTGTGGCCATGAGCACTGATGTGTCCAAGGTGGCCTTTAAATGTGCCAGCTGTAAATTGTGAGCACCATCTGTGAAATGAGAGCTGTTTGTTTGAGCTTCTGTTTACAAAAGCCCTTGGCTCCCTGCTAAATGCTCGTGTATCCCCCAGGTCTGCTGTGCCAGGAGATGTGCCAGTTCCTAAATCCCCCTTGTGAGCAAGTGTCACTCCTTCCCAGCTGCTGCAGCAGTGCCTGTGCTGGGGCTGAGGTCCCTCCACCTCGCTGCTGGTCCCCCTGTCCCCTCCCCAGGGAAATGGGCTCCTTCTGATGTGCTTTTCCTGGAGCACAGTCCAGAGTCTCCAATCCAGAGGGAAATTGTTGTGCTGCAGGGCTCAGGCTCTTCCTTCCCAGCCACCAGTCGGGCTTTTACGATGGGAATGCATTTATTTATTAGGGATGGGTTTATTTTTATGGAAAAACTGCTCTGGGCAGGAGTTGTACTGGGTGAGTCAGCAGGACTGCTGTCCCGTGCCAGGAGCTGTCACTGCAGCTGTCCAGGCACCGGGGCCACCAAGCCCTGGGCAGGGATGGTGCCCAAAGCAGTGCTGGGTTTCTGTGTCCCGTGGGTTTGTGTGTCCTGTTGGGTGTCTTTATCCTGCCCCTGCAGAAGGCATCTTCCTTAGCAAACAGCCAGGCATGAAGCAGAAAGCACTGTGCTTCCAGCAGAGATGTGACCTTCAGCTGAGGTGGGGGAAGGACAAGGGACTGGCTTCATACTGATAGGGCAGGATGGATGGGATATTGGGAGGAATTGTTCCCTGGAGGGTGGGGAGGCCCTGGCACAGGATGCCCAGAGCAGCTGTGGCTGCCTCATCCCTAAGAGTGTCCAAGGCCAGGCTGGACAGGGCTTGGAGCAACCTGGGATAGTGGAAGCTGTCCCAGCAATGGCAGGGGTGGCACTGGTTGGTTCCAGCCAAGGAGATAGAACCAGTTTAACATCCTTCCTGTGTTCATCTGTGCCTCCAGGCCTGCCAGTGGTGCCCATCCTCAGCCTCAGGCCCAGGGCACTGGTGGGCCAGGCTGAGCCCCCACACTGCCAGCCCTGGCCCAGACTGATGTTGCCCCTGCTTCACCCCAGGGACTTGGCATTTAGAGAAAGAATAACCTTGGGAAATTCAGATTTAGTCAGTACATGTCTATTTGCATTTAATTTCATTTTCTCACTGACCAAGTATGGCTTTCTTGCCCTCTGTGGGTATGAAAAGAAATGAGGAGCAGATCTAAGGTCTAGTGGTCATGAAAAAATAACCCAGTTACTCCAAGGAAGAGTGGTTATTCCCACATAAATAAATCTTCATTAGGCATCCCAGTTAAAATTGAACATTTCTCTTTCCCTGCCTGAAAATGAAGAAATTCCAACTATTACTGTCTCCATCAGGGACTTCAGCAAATGGCTGGGAGGGAGCTGTGGGGCAGGGGGACAGGGGACAGCACAGCAGAGCCGTGGGACTGGGGTGATGCTGTACCTTCCTCCCATTGCTCTGTTCCTGTGCTCTGCTCTGAAGGCCCTCACCATCCCAAATCCAAGTGCAGCATCCCAGAATCATGGAACCACACACTGCTTTGGCTTGGAGTGACCTTCAAGCTCCTCCATCCCATGGGCAGGGACACCTTCCACTATCCCAGGTTGCTCCAGGCCCTGTCCAGCCTGACCTTGGACACTTCCAGGGATGGGGCAATGGATCAAACAGGAGAGGTTAGGGTTTCTTTGGAAAAATGGTCTCTTAAAAATGCAGGTAACTTTGGCAATTATCAGCTGGGACACGTGAAAGCAAAAGCACGTGAGGTGAAGCAAACAGACCTTTAGCTGCTGCTGGTCCCTGTCCTGGGGAGCTGGGCAGAGCTGCAGGAGAGACCAGGCTGTGCCTGCTGTGCTGTTCCTGCCCATCTGTCCTCATCAGAGGGGCTGTGGTGAGCCAGAAATGAGTCCTTAACCTGCCTGACCTGCAGTTCCTGTCCCTGTGCTCCCAGGCCCTTGTTCTGCTGAGCTTTCATGGCTCTCTGCTCGGTGGCTCCTGTTGTTTATATTCCTGAAGAATAATGGCAATTAGAGGTGCAGAGGCGCAGGAGCGGGTCCCACCCTCATCCTGCCTTCCCGGCAGCCACTTTGGGAATGTCCCTCTGAAATGGCATCTCTGGGACTTCTGTTTAAGAAATTTACTCATAAATCAAGTGCTCCTGTCCCTGAGGAACCTGGATTCTCACCCGCTCTCCTCTCACCCTGATATTCGGCCCCACTTGAATTTGGAAAAAGGCCAGGAAAATGCACTGGTGTTTTGTTTTGCTGTGTGTCACTATAAAAACAGTGACTTGTGCTCAGAAGGGTCCAAATCAGGAAGAATTCCTCCATGGAAAGGGTGCTTAGGCCTTGGAACTGCCCAGGGAGGTTTGGAGAGCCCATCCCTGGAGTGTCCAAGGAAGGGCTGGAGGTGGCACTCGGTGTTCTGGGCTGGGGACAAGGTGGGGATGGGGCACAGCTGGAACTTGATGCTCTTGGAGGTCATTTCCAGCCTAAATGACTCTGGGATTCCTTGTGTTCCTCCTGGGTGGGAGAGCTGGTGCCCAGGGGTGGTCCCAGGGGATGGTGCTGGCAGGGATGGGGCTGCCAGCCTGCCCCAGAGGCTCCCATCTTGCACTGGACCGTCAGGGCCCTGAGTGGTTCTCACTGTAGCAAAGGTGTTTCTGTTTTGTGTTTATTTCATTTGCTGGTTCTCTGTTCCCATGAAATTGCAAAGCAAACCCTGTGCTCGGGGCAGGGGCTCTGCCATGGCTGGGAGCTGCCCAGTGCATTTGGGGTGGGGAACGTGGAACCGTGAGGAAATAGGAACTTGATTAATGGTGAGGCTTTGGGCAAAACAAAGCTGTTTCTTCTTCCTTCCACTGCATTGTGGCCGCCTGGCCGGGAGCCACCACGGCTCCAGAGCAAGCCAAGAGCTGGGAGAGGCGTGTTGGGGCCAGCAGAGCAGGGCTGGGGCTCCCTGGGGACCCTCCTCTGCTGCTGTGTCCCCTGCTGCCCTTCCCTGGGGGATTGACCCCCGAGCACCCCGTGTGTGCTGGGCACCCGTGGGTGACTGCAGGTGGAAACTGGGGCTGGAGGAAGCGTCTCCCTCCATCCCTGCAGCCACTCAAAGCTCAGCCCAGACCCCAAAGCTCTGGTCTTCTGCCTGATCTGGGTTTGGATCGCCAAGGCCAGCCCCGAGGGGCGGATCTTCGGGCTGCCAAACAATAAATGGCATTTTTGGGGGATTAGGTAAAATCTTGTAATCAGAGCAGCTCCAGAACAGCCTTATCTGAATTGCTCTTTAAGAGGAGCAGACCAGTTCCCAGCTGTGGTCCCAGGCTGGGACAGGGGGTTTTACACCCAATATCTGTGGTTCCAGCAGAGTGGGATGGCTGGAGCTGGTGCAAGAGGTGCCCTGGGTGGCCCCCAGCCCTGATCACCAACCCAGGCTGTTGCTGCTTGAAGTGTTGCCTTCCAGGCAGGGTGAGGGTACTTGATTATTTCACCTCCCCTCGATACCTGCTCGTGTGGCTGCCCAGGGTTTGCATCTTCTGTGCCTCAGAAGGGGCTGGTTTGTGCTCAGGAGGAGCAGAGATTGCTGCCAGGCTAGAACAGAACCGCCTATCTCCCAGTCCTCTTACTTGAGAAAAGCTCCTAAAATTCCCAGTCTGCTGCTTGGCTGATTCCAGATGACATAACATTCAAACTATCCTGTGACTTATTTATTTTTTTTGGTGCAGACTGTTGTGAGGGTGTCTGTGTGTTTGTTTCTTTTAGAGCAGTTTTAGCTTGGGAGTCCTAAATCATGCCTGTGGTGAGAAAGCTCCATAAACCAGAGTGATTCAGGGCCCTTAAACCTGGCTCATGGAAAACACAAGCAGCAAGCTCAGTAGACTCCACAGATAAATATACTTGAGGCTTAGTTGCTGATGGCCATATAATTTTTAAATTTGTATCTTTATCTCTATATATACATGTATATGTACAGATTTCATACAGAAGGTTGAAATTTATGATCTTGGAGGTCTTTTCCAACCTAATGATTCTATGAATTCCTTCCCTTGTTGTGCTTAAATAATCCAGGATTTATTTACTGAGCATCTCTATCCTTCCATGAGGTATTTTAAGATGTGTGGAAAAGAGCAGGCCGCAGGAGCAGGGTTTGGGGAGGGCAGAGGGAGGTGATGAATTTCCATTTGAGGTGGGATGTTTCAGGCTGTTTGGGTAAGAGAAGCCCCCAGCAGTGGGATGCTGCCTGTCCCAGCATCTCTGTGTGCTGCTCTGGGCTGGCAGGAGGAAAAGGTGGGATCTGTTTTCCTGCTGTGTGGGCTTTCCACGGGCCCTGGAGCTTGGCACTGTGCAAAGCTTTAGCTCCTTCACTTTTGGGTCGGCTCTTGGTCTAGAAACTTTCCACAAACTGAACTTGAAAGTGAAGCCAAATCTTCTCATGAAACGAGCCTCCAGCCCTGTGGCCAGCCCCACGTGACCCAGTGGCCAAATATCAAAACATTTTCTCCTGGCTCACCCATTCAAACAAAGGTAATTTGTCAGGCTGAGAGCCCTCTGCTAACGGGAGCAGGAATGAGTTGGGGTGGCTCTGAATCCTCTGCCTTGCCCTGGCCATGGGCTCCTCTGGGCTCTGGTGGCACAGGGGGGGTGAGTGGCTGCAGATGGACGGACAGATGGACAGACAGGTGGACAGATGAACGGCCTCTTCAGAGGCTCTGTGCTCCAGGCCACCCCGCAGCTCCTGCAGCCTGACTCCCACCATCCAGAGCTTTTCCAGTGCTGCCCCTCAGGAGACTCCTCAGATGTTTCTGCCTTTGAAGAGCACTGTTCTATTTGGGTGATGCTCTGGGAACATCTAAGGGTGCTTCTCGCAAGCTGAATTAATTTAGATTTCCTTGCAAGAGTTCTAAAAATGCACCTTAAACTTCAGCAGCACATGATGCTTAGGAGGCAGCTTTCTGGAAAGCCTTGTAAAAAAAAGAGATCTTGCACTTGCTTTCCTAATTCCTGTAATTAGTGTGGAGATCGCTGCATAGCAGCATCTTCTTCAAAGAAACTGCCTCAGACAAATATTGGCTAATGGAAATTTTACTTTCAAATGGAGCAGGATTTGAAATCCATCCCAGTTGCTGAGGGGAATCAAAGATGCAGGAATCAAAGATGCTCCACCAAAAGCCTTCCTGGGGGCAGTCACAGGCACTCTGTGTGCTGAGCTGCTGTGGGAGCTCAGGATCATCATCCTGCTGGCCAGGCCTCTCTTTTTCTCCTCCCCTGCCTGCCTCCCCACTTTTGATTTTGGGGTCCCAGGGTGTTCTGCTTGCCCCAGCCTGCTGAGCCCTCACGTCCAGCTCTGCTCCCAGCCCCTCTGCTCAGTCAGAGTTTCCTTTGGGCAGAATCTCAAGTGTGAGCCCAGCCAAACCTTTCACTGAGCCTGCTGAAAGCAGAATGATGGTACATTAGGTCTTCCTGCCACCTATAAATGTCACCTCAGGTGAAATATGGTAGAGAACCGGCCAAGTGCATTCTTTGGTTCCTCTTTTTGCAGGGAGATCAAATTCAAAACCAGGGATGTGGCCCAGACTCTCCCTTGTAAAAGTCTTTTGACAGCTCCGGGAGTGTTTCTGAGGCAGTGCCGGGCTCCAGCCACACCACACAGAGCTGGGAGTGCTGAAAGCATCCCAGAGCTCCCCCGTGGCCCGGCAGCTCCAGCTGGCAGGAGCTGGGGTGGCACAGGGGACGTGAGCAGGGTTCAGATGGGGACCACCCCTCCCACACCATCCCATTTCCCAGCAAAAGGCTGACAGTTCCCCCGAAGGGACCAGGGAGAGCAGGGCTGCTGCTCACAAAGACATCGTGTCTCCTCTGAAAGGAGATCCTGGTGCTTAATTAATCTCCTAAATTAGCTGGAGCTGTAAGGCCTCTGCTTTCCCCTCACCTGGGGGTAACCCAATCCCGCGGGCGCTGTGCAGACACTGGTGACAGGGCAGTGCTAAGCTGGGACATTGTCAGCAGCCCCAGAGCTGTCACCAGTCCCCTGCCTGTCCCCACGTGCTGGCACTGTGCCCTGGGCCTGGGAGTGAGGGATCTGCAGGGAAGGTGTCCTGGCTGGGCACTGGGAAGGGAACTGCTGGACAAAGGAGCACCGATCCATCTTTTGGTGTTGGCTGCACCAGCACTTGGAAGAACTGAATGAGTGCCAGCAGCTGTGCCACCTGTGGGGCTGGGGAAAATCCCTCTGGCTTCAGACTGTGCTGAGCTGAGGGGGAGTGGGGAGAGGGAAGGGAGGCCAGGCCTGGGAATGGCTCCCTGCTCCAGACAGTGCCCAGGGCTCACGCTGGGGGAACCTAAGGGGCAGGGGAGCTTTATCCCTTTCTTTTGCCACAAACATGCTCTGGGGGCTGGAGCCCCTCTGCTCTGGAGCCAGGCTGGGAGGGCTGGGGGTGCTCACCTGGAGAGGAGAAGGCTCCAGGGAGAGCTCAGAGCCCCTGGCAGGGCCTGCAGGAGAGCTGGAGACGGACTTTGGACAAAGGTCTGGAGTGACAGTGGGAATGGCTTCCCACTGCCAGAGGGGAGGGCTAGATGTGATATTGGGAAGAAATCCTTCCCTGTGTGCATGGTGAGGCCCTGGCACAGGGTGCCCAGAGCAGCTGTGGCTGCTCCTGGATCTCTGGCAGTGTCCCAGGCCAGGCTGGACAGGGCTTGGAGCAGCCTGGGACAGTGGGAGGTGTCCCTGCCCATGGCAGAGGTGGTACTGGCTGATGTTTAAGGTCCCTTCCAGCCCCTGCTCGAGCAGGAGGTTGGGTTGGAAGTGCTGGGTGGACAGCACAGCAGTGGGTACAGCACAGAGATTTGGGAAAGCACAAGGAATAAGAAGTAGAAATATACCCAACCAGAAAAAAGTCAATTGAATGTATTGATATTTGCTATATTTGATTACTGGGAAGAGTTCTCCAAGTTTACATGTCCAGCTTGATGGCAGAGAGAGAAATTGAGGCTAGGCCAGTAAACTGGAGGGGTTGTGGTGCTCACACCTCCCAGCTGTGCGACTGGACGAGGAGAGTTTTGCTGGTTACAGCTGCTGAGGCAAAAATGTTATTACAAAGTTTGGTGGTTTTAAGTGAAAAAGAAGTTGGAAAAAGAAAGAACAGTACTAACATGGTGTTTCTTTTGATAAATATGATGGAGTTGGATTGTGTCAGTGTTGTGGTCTGTGGGGTTTGCAGTGAAATGCTCAGATCAGCTCCTGTAACTGGTGCTTGCAGAATGCTGCAGAGCAAAGCAGCATGAGGCCAAATGGACAAAACAAAATCAGGGAAACCAGGAAAATGCAGAAAATTATTCTGCACTGGCTTTACTCGTCCATTTCATTATTCTTAAATCACCTTCTCAGGCCCAGTAATCCCCATTGCTTTTCCCACTGCGTGTGCTCTCCATGGGCAGCGCTGGCTCCTCGTGCTGCAGGGAGGAGATTTACACACTAAAAAATGAGAGTTTGAGCCCGTGGTGCTAATGAGGCTCAAAGGAACTGTCTTTGTTTTTTGTTAGGATCTGAGCCTGGAGGTGGCCTCCTGTCAAGTTATGTGGGGAATATTCCTTAGCCAGGAATGAATTTTTTACGGTGGGGAATAACTGTTCTGGTGGTTTCCAGAAACGGCTTAAAAAGTGAAAGGAGCCTCTCTCCCTTTGGAGAGCTGACAGTGCCAGCTCCTGGGGGGAGTTGCTGCTGCCATCCCAAAGCCTGTGCCCTCCTTGGGTGGTGGCAGAGCACTGTTTTTCCCCCATGGGAGTCTGTGGAGCAGAGCAGGGGATCCCCCATCGCGTGCCTTGGGTCATCCCTCCTAGCTCCTGCAGCAGAACAGCTCTGCCAGCCAGAGGAGGACTCAGCTTGGGGAAATAAGGACCAAATGCCCTCTCTTTGCACCCAAAGCCAGGCTCCAGGGCAGCACGGGGCAGGGGCTGCAGGGCCGGACCCACCAGAGCCTTGGGCAGGGGTCAGGGCTGCCCTCCCTTGGGGCAGGTGCTGGTGGCTGGCAGCAAGGACAGCATCCTTCTGTATCCCTCAGCTTCCCTGCAGCTCTGAGTTCCCAAAAGGAGGTCACCCTCAGCCACATAGCTCAGGTTTAGCTGCCTGTGGCTGGCAGAGCCAGCTCGGCAGCGCGTGGGGCTGCCCAGGGCACAGGATGTGTTTAGCTCAAATATTTGATCCTCTCAAACCCCCCACAGCTGAGCTGGGAGCTGTGATCCCACAGGGACTTTAATTTCCTTCATTTTGCAAGGATCCCATATGGTTGTTGGGGTGGCAGATGGGAGAGTTTTCTTTTCAGGGGGATGTAAGATAGCAGTGCATTGAATGCCAGAGAGGAGTGAGATTTCTGGAGGGCTGTTGAGTTCTGCTTAATTGCAAACAGAATTTGTTGGTGACTAATGCACCCAGCCTTGCAGCATTATCTCATGTTAGAAGCTGTGGCACGATGGAGAAGCCATGACTAAGACACTGGCTCCTGATTTACCAACACTTCCCTCCTAAACTGCTACTTTGGCTCCCTGCTGCCACATTACAACTTTTCTATTAATAATTAAGGGCTTTAACACAGTTTGAAAGCACTCCGTTCAACATAAAACCCTCCAGCCTGATTCTGAGTCTGTTGGGAGCCTTTTGGGCAGAGAGGAAGAGGGAGGAGGGTATTGATGGAGCAGAAAGTGCAGCTGCTGAGCAAAAGGTGGAGTGAGATATTGGGAAGAAATCCTCCCCTGTGAGGGTGGGCAGGCCCTGGCACAGGTACCCAGAAAAGCTGTGGCTGCCCCTGGATCCCTGGAAGTGTCCAAGGCCAGGCTGGACAGGGCTGGGAGCAGCCTGGGACAGTGAAAGGTTGGGGTGGCCCTGGATGGGCTTGAAGGTCCCTTCCAGCCCCAGGCCAATCTGTGACTCTGTGTCCTGTCCAGGCTGGTTTGTGTGGAGCCTCCATTCCCTGCCCTGCCCCAGCTCCCCCAGCCTGTCCCAGTGCTGGGCCCGTGGGAGAGCAGTCACTGGTGGGTCTGTAGCTTGCTGGTGATACTGGTAATTCTCTGTTTCAAACAACTTGTGCAGCTGTTAGTGGAATGCTGTTCCCTGTCAAGATGTCATGATGTCCCATCACCTGGAGGACACCTGTGCTGGCACCAGGCTGGTCCTGCAGCTTCCTTCCTGCAGTGCCTGCAGCGCTTGCTCATGCTGAGAACTCTTCCATTGCTGACTCTCTGCTTACTCCCTGACTCTCTCCAGCACTAGCAGCAGGCTCTGAGCTCCTTGCCAGAATTCTGTACCTGTCACCTCCTCCCTCTGCACCATCGAGCGCCATCCGTCTGCGCCTGGGAATGGGAATGTGGGACAGCAGCTCCAGCTCTCCTCCCCAGAGCCACAACTCACCCTGGGCTCTCTCTTATTCAAGTGGAAAAGCTTTTGGATGGTTTATGAAATGACTAAAGCAGGGAAATATTCCCACACATGGGAAATCAGCCAAGCAGCAAAGTGACAAGACAAACCCATGTGCTGGGTGTCATCAGGATTGCAGAGGGACACATCCGTGTTGTTGGAAAGAAGATCCTGAAAGCTGTGCTGATGGAGATGGGAACTGGTAAATGGAGATGTGGGGAAGGTCTGTACTGAAGAATTTGAGATTTTTTGGACCAGTTTGGTCAAGTGATGCTGACCACAGGCCATTTTAGCTGCTTATTTCTTTAAATGTGTCATTTTTTCCACCCAAACGAGCATGTAGCAGCATTACTCCTGAGAGAATAACGCTGCAGAGAGTTTAACATCATTTTTCTTGCATTAAAATAGCAAGCAGAGGAAGAGCCCTGCCAGACTGGAGCCCTGTGAGCTGGTGGTCAGGTCTGGGGTGGTTCTGCCAGTGCCCAGGAGCTGCTTCCTAGAGTCAATCCATCACTCCAAGCTTTGCTAGGACCTGCAGCACTGCTTGAGCTCCATGAGCTTCCCAAACCCAGGCTGCCTCCCATTCCATTTAGGCAACAGAGCCATGGCTGCTGGTGAGCTGCAGTCTTGTCCTTGTTTCAGCAGAGCTGAAGTGCTCTGGCATTACATAAAGCTGTAATTTTCTTTTTTTTTTTGTTACCTTTGAGAAGAACCTTATGTTCTGCAGCTTTGTTCTATAGGAATAGATCAGGGAGCAAAGGGCTGGGTGGTCCTTGATGTATTTTTCTGCAGTCAGGTACTGATCATGTCAGAACTGGAATATTGTTGTTTATTCTTGAGGTGATTTCATGAAAGGGCTGGAATGCAGCAGTGGGCTCTGCCTGTCCAGAGCTGTGAGATGTTCTGTGGCAGAAATAGCCCTGAGTTCCACAAAAATAAACAAGTTGTAAACATGTTTGAAGTGGAACCGATGTCCTCTCTGCGAGGAGATCAAAGCAGCAGAAGTTGTCTGGAGACCTGCTGAGAGGGGCTCTGAGAGCTGCACATGCCTCAGGGGCCTGAGCCGGGTGAGGAGCGCCAGAGGCAGCCTGGGCGAGGAGGAGGAAGAATGAAAGAGGCAGGTTAGGAGAAGGGATCACAAAAAAATTTTTTTTAGCTCCAGCAACTCCAGCAGAGTCTTGAAACAAGAGTTACTGCTTTTTTTTCACGTTTGGGCAGCAAACTAAACATCTGCATGGAAAAGGCAGCGTGTACGTCCAGCATGGGAAGCAGGGAGGTGGATTTAGCTCCTAAATTCATTTCCAAGTGCTGTGTTTGCTGGAAGAGTGGGATTGCCAGAGGGACACATGGAGTGGAAGGTGCAGGTGCCCCTGCAGGTGCTGTGGCACAGTGCCCGTGCCCAGCAGTGCTCCCTCCCTGCGGGATCACAGCCACTGCTTCCGAGGTGCAGTCAGACTACTGCGAAGGGCAAGAGCCTCAGGTCAGCCCTGTGCCTTGGGCTACAGACTCGTGGAGTTCCCCCAGCTGCTTCTGCTGGGGAAAGGTCCATTCTCACCTTGGAAGACTCTAATTTGAGCCATTTCTTTGATTCCTGCTTCTGATGGTTTTGGTTCTTAGCAATTTTCTCTGTTTTGTTTCCACTGTGCACCCAACAGGAAGAGCCCCTCGCAAAGCCCTCCTGAGTAAGAAGAAGGAAAAAAACGTCCAGCTGACATTTGCTGCCTGCAGGCAGCAGCCAGAACTTCCCCCCAGCCTCTCACCACCTCTGCTCTTTTTGTGAGAAACAAAGGAAATTGGATCCTGCAAGAAAACTGTGTTCCAAAACGCCAGAGACCTCGGGATAGCCCGTTCCCTCATGTGCACTGACATCTCCAGCAAGGCAGGACTTGGGTCTGGCAGTCACATAAGCTCAGGAAGATGAAACTCAAGCAGCAGCTTGAAAATAAATACCTGTATTTCATGGCAGGGAGGTGAACCCTTCATACCCATCATACCTCAGGGTCTGTCAGTGCTGGGCAGCAGCTCAGGCGGGTCCTGAGCTATCCATGGGTTCTTCTTGAGGAAATGTTGTGGAAGGACTTGCAGAGCAGCTCAGTCACTGTAGGACTGTGTTCATCTCCTCTGTGAGCACCTGATGGGCACAGGGTGCTCTGCACACCCAGAGCACACACTGGAGTTAGTGAACCGCTCTCTCCGTGGGCTTGCTGGGCACAGAGTGTGTTCTGTGACACCAAGGATCCAAAGACACCAAGATCCTGCTCCAAAGTAGTGATAACTTCTTAGGCAGAGGCCAGCCTGAGTGTTGGTCTGGTTGCATTCCCCGCTGTCACGAGCGGAGCGGGCGCGCAGTTGTGGAGCGATGACAGCGACTTGAGGAGAAATGAGAGCTGCATTCTTTTGCTGTGATTTCATCTCAAAAAAGTGCAGTAGCAATTTCTGGTCCTGGAGCCCTGTGCCACTGGATTTTCCTTCCTTTGAGCAGTGGAGAGGACCAGGGTTGGTGGCAGACATGGTGGCCACCCCATGCTGGCACACCCAGTGCCATGGCCTCTTGCAGCTCGAGGCTGCTGCCCACAGCCACAGTGCTGGGAGGGCTGGTGGGTGTTGGTGGCCACTCTCAGCAGGACAGGCTCAGCCACATTTTGGTCACCAGCTCATCGCCCCTCCAAGTCCCACCTTGGCCAGGCTCCTCTTGGAGAAGGGAATTGCTAGGCCATCTCTTTGAAAGAACTGGTGCTTAAAGGCTTAATTTTGGCAGTTTGGGATGACTTGGTGACCTTGGTAGCACCTCCTGTTTGGGGTGGGAATAGATGGAGTATCTGGTAAGTACCAATGGCTGTCAGGTTTGGTAAAGACTAAGGAAAACTCATTTCTCAAAAGATGGACAGTTTTGATGATAGAAATGCTAAAGGATTGTTTTTAAATAGTTATGATTATTAGCAGAACATTTTGAGGATCTTGTTAATAGCCTGCCTGACTGCATTCCCTGTTTTCCAGCGTCTGGTGAAGTCATACTGCACTCACTGCTGTATCCCATTTCTCTATGTGTGTAATCTTCTGACATAATAAAGGTGTTGCCTGTAATTTCAGAGGGAATTAATCGGTGTCTGTTGAATCCAGTGACACAGCTTCTGCAAGGAGTCAAGCCAAGAGTTTGGCCTTAAGCAGAGATGGTCCAATTTGCAAGAGGAAAGCATCCATGTCATAAATATCCTCTCGTTGTGGCAGCCAGAGGACACTGGGGAAGGTTAAACGTTGGTCTGAACTCCTGCAGGGCTGAGGTTCTCCATGTACTCTGGAGCCACCATTCCCTGAATCCCTTCCCTCTACCCCAGGAGACCCCAGCTGAGGGATAAGGACATCCTGGGGGTTGTGCCCTGTCCCCACCCCATCACAGACCTGTGTGATCAGAGCTACTGTCCCTCTCTCAAGGAGAAAACATAAGTCATGATGCTTTTACAAAACTTCTTGTTTTTACAGAGGCATTTGCAGTGTGGAGAGAGATTTCTGGTGTTTTATCAGGGATGGAGTTTCTAATCTGAATTGCATAGGGAATACCAATGAGTGCTAAGCAGAGAAGCAGTAAATTAATCAAACTGGTATTTTAGTACAATAATTGCTTTTTGGTGAACTTGAGAATGACCTGAATTGAACAGTTTGGAAGGACCCAAAAACTTCTGTGTGCAATTACCAGCTCAGTAACTCGATTCAGCTCCAGTTGACAGCTGTGGCTTCAGGGATCAGCACAGGGGGAAAAAGGGATGTAAAACACGGGAAACAAAATCAATGGCATTTTTATACACTGAACGTATGAGCACCACAAGTGACAGACAGAGGGGGTGGAGGCTGCTCGCAGGCATCATTAACACCCAGAAATACCAGCAGCTATTTCTGGGGGCTCTGGGGGAAGCACAAGGCAGGTAAGTGGCCGTGCTGCAGCACAGACCCTCGGAACATGGGGTGCCAGGTGCGATGCACGGGGCAGCGGAGTGGGGGTTCATTGGAAGATCCAGCTCTTGTTGTGCAGACAAATGCAGACCCAGCCTTGAAACACTTCCCAAGGCCTTGGCTCTTCATTTTGTGGCTGTGTCTCACGCTCGGAATATTCCCAAGGCACTCGCTATCGTCGGCTGTCGTCTCTGTGTCTCTCGGTTGCTGTTTGTTGCTGTGGTTGCATGTTGATAAGGTCTCTGGTTATGTCTTGCAGCCCTCAGAATCCAAGCCCAACGTCACCCCTCTCACCGTCCTGGCCCATGTTCTCTGCGCCATCAAGTCCTATGCCCACCTCCTCTACGTCCAGCGACTCATCCCCCATCAGGTCTGTTGCACAATTCGCTTGGCTTTTTGTTGCTTTTGCTATTTCTGTTGAATTTCCCCGGTTTCCCCCACTTCACTTCCCTTTCCCTTGGCATCCTGCTCGAACCCTCCCAACACAGCTGCCTGCACTCAGCAAGCGTGGAGCTTTCAAACCCTCCTGCCCCAGGAGAGCCCCTTGGAGCACCCCGAGCCCTGGCTGGAGCCCGCAGCCCCCGGGTGAGGGGAGCGGGAGCTGTGCTCGGTGTCCCTGCTGGGCTCAGCTCAGCTGCTGCGCTGCCTTTGCTCTGCTCTGCAACAGGTAAGAAGTGTACTGCAAGGAGGAAAGAGCCTTTGGAAAGCTCTGCCACCCCTGGTTTTCTGGCCACAGCCTCGTCTGGGATCCCAGGAGTGTGATGGGCACGGGGTAGCACAGGCTGCTGTGTGCCCAGGCTAAAGGTCCTTGGGCATAGCTGGAGCAAAGCCTTCCTGGAAGCTGCAGATGAACCAGGGCAGGATTCCCAGCAAGGTCCGGAGCAGCGGGTCAGGCTGAGCTGTGTGCCAGCCCCGTGGGGTCCCCCTGTGCCCTGGGGTGCCTGGCACCACAGCAGGCGCTGCCCGGGGTCCTGTGCCCTTGGCAGCAGCAATGCCATCGTGCCCTGAGAGCCCTGTGGGCCTGAAAATTCCTTTTGTTTTCCACCTGATGGTCTCAAGCGCTCCCCGTGAGCGGTGCCTCCCCGGCAGTGAAGGACCCTCTGGAGTGGGAGGATTGTTTGCCCATCCTGGTTTTTAAGTGTTTGGGAGCTGCTCATGTCAGGCAGCTGGAATTTGGAGAAGAGGGATCTCCATTTTGGGGCTCTCTTTGCAGCAAAGCCAAAACCATTCCCAGCTCCTGGGTTTGGGCTTTGGTGTGAAGGGGAGCTGCTCTTGCTTTGCTGCTTCCCTGGGCTCATCTGAGGAACTCAGGGAATCTTCAAGTCCTCGGAAAGATAAAAATTGGTAAAACCACTGATCTGAATGGTGACACCTTGTTCCCCAGCCCAGCAGCTCCTGGGGGCACTTCATCGCTTCCTTGGCCATGTCAGAGCTGAGCAGCAGTGCTGGATGTGTCTGGCTGCTCAAATGGCCAGGGCCTGGCTGGATTGGCACTGTCATTGTCACCACAGCTTGGCAGGGTGCCAGCTTTCCACCAGCCCTGCTCCAGCCCAAAGCTGGGAAGGATGGGTGGGGATTCCGGGTGCAGGGAGAGCTCTGTGTGCCTGTGCTGTGTCTGAGGAGCCCTGAGGTCCCTCATTCTCCGCTCTCTGCCAGCAGTTTGCTCCATTCCTGGCTCTCCCTGCTCTGATTCCCTCCCCTGCAGCGTGGGCACGCTGACACTTCCAGCAAAATCTAATGGCTGTTACATATTTTTTACCTTCAGGTACAGGCTCTAAAGGAGTGCAGGAAATTCTTCATGGACCTGCTTGTCTTTCTGTTTTGAAATAACCCTCCCCAAGTGCTAATTCTTCCTTGTGAAATTCTCCTTGTGGTTGCAGCTGCACTCGGATGGGTTTGGCAGAGTGGGGCCAGTGGCAGTGGGTTCCTGCCAGCACCTGCTGCCCCCTTTGCCCTGTGCCAACCTCTGGTCAGTGATGGCCCCTCAGACACAGAACATTCCAGCTCTAACCTAGAGCCTGGAGGTAACCTGGGGACCCCTGGCTTGGGCTGGTGCTGTTTGGGCACCAGTGTGGGCTCCAATCCAGCTGGGCTCAGACTGGGATTTGCACTGTGGTGAAACGTGGCTCATCCCCAGAGCCTTCAGCCTCTGCTGGTGTGTCCTTCCCTCCTGGGTAGCTGCAGAGCCAGCAGAGCAGCAGCCCAGCAGGGTCCCACAGCACTGTGAGGGGTGTGTGGTGTGGGTGCTCTGTGCCCACCCGTGCCCTCTCTTGCAGCTCCCCTCTGCGCAAGGCCCGCGCGCTCTACGCCTGCAAAGCCGAGCACGACTCCGAGCTCTCCTTCACGGCCGGCACCGTGTTCGACAATGGTGAGTGCTGGGCTCCTCCAGGCCATGGCCAGCTCCTGTCCCACCCTGCACACCCCGCAGGCTCCAAACCCTCCCTCCCAAACCACCCTCCAAACCTCCTCCAAACCCTTTCGTGAAACGAAAGCTGCACGTGGCTCCTGACCCCTCCTCTAAGCTCCAGGGAGCCCCTGTGAGCTGTGCCTGCCCCGGTGTTTGCCATACCCAGAGCCATTCCCAGAGGGCAAAGGGGAGATTGGATTCTGGGTATCAGCACCAGGAATACTCCGGGTAGCTGCTGGGATGTTTTGTGCAGGAGATGGGAAAGCCAGGTGTGCCTTTTCCCTCAGGATTGAGTGCTGGAGCAGGTGGGCTTTGCTCGCTCAGACCGCGCTAATGAACACAGATTTGGTGTTTCCTGCACCAAGAGTTTGTGTCCCATGGAACTGAGCAGCTCTGGCTTAGTTATAATCCCAGTGTAACGAAGAGACTTTTTACTACTTTCCAAGTCATTCTTGGCTTTTAAATGTTAAGCATTGTCATTTGGGAAGCTGCTACCACATGCACTGTTTTTGCCCTGGGATATAGAGGCGAACACAGCAGAAAGGGGAGGAGAATGAATACATATGAATTAAAGACAATCCTTCTCCAAAGCAGCTCCATAGTCATCTTATAAATAAACATGGTCTCCCCTCTGAGGGCCCATGGGAATCAGAGCAGCTAGGAGGGGAACAAGTTTGAATTAAATACATTATGTTTGCTGATAAAAATCAATGGATTATTCAAGGGAAAAAGTACACAGCATGTTCCAGTCACTCAGCAGCACAGCCAGGGCTCATGTTGGCTGGAGGACATGAGGTAGAATCAACCTGGCTTGGTGGGAGTCTTGCTGTGATCAAGGGGCTTTACAAACCCCAGCAAAGGCAAAGGGGTCTTGGCAATACTTGGAGCCAGGTTCTGGTTTGCCTTTGGGCTTCTCTGAGGCTGCATGTGGCTGAGCAGCAGCTCGATCCAGCTGGGGTTCGGGGCTGCTGCTGCCCACAGAGAGCAGTACCCACATGGGCACAGTGGCACTTTGAGAGCTCCAGTTCCACTGACCCCAGACACGAGTGAGGGAGTGAGGCCAGACCTGCAGAGTCACAGGAGCCCAGGGAGCTCCAGGAGCTCTGCAACACCATCTTCCCACCATTACTGTGGGAGGGGGATATTCCTCTGCCTGCAGGCGTAACTCTGGCCTGGCTCCTGCAAAATCAGCAAATTTTTGGGAGTTGATTGAATAAAGAAAGGCTTTTGAGGACTGATCAGGTTTCTGGTTGCACACAATCAGGTTGCAGGGTTTGCTTTCCCACTGGGATTGTTCCCTAATGCAATTTCCCTCCCAGCCTGGGCCCAGGCCAAGCCGGGATGTGCAGAGTAACCATGTGATGGAGTTAACCACCTTCTCTCCAACTTCCAAGTGATCTTAGCTCAAATCCAGAGGAAGTTTTGAGCCCCTGGTTTTATCCCAAGTGCTTCACTTCCCTCAGCCCAGCAGCCCCAGCGAGTATTTGGAGCTTGCAGGTCACTTGGTGAAGGAAAGGCCAAGGAGTCCCACAGGGAGCAGGCGGGGACAGAGCACTTCATCTGCCTGAGCCCCTTGGTGTGCCCGCAAAATCAGGGAATGGTTTGGGTCAGAAGGGACCTTGCAGATCATCTTTAACTCTGTTAGTTCTCTTTCTTAGAAATGAGCACAAATTAAAGGTCTGACCGGCCCTTCCCCTGTCTCTGCAGTGCACCCATCCCAGGAGCCCGGCTGGCTGGAAGGGACCCTCAACGGCAAGACAGGACTGATCCCCGAGAACTACGTGGAGTTCCTATAACTGTGGGGTGCACAGTGCCACTGCTGAGCATTCCATGGTATCCATGGCGAGTCCTGCAGGCCCCTGTGCCCTCTGCCACTGTGTGACCGGGGTGAGGACACCCCTGTGCCCGCTGCTGGATGTTTGTGTGGATCAGACGTTGCCTCTCGTCCTGCTCTGCAGGGTCCTGGGCACACGGAGAGACTCCCCCAGCCCCGAGGTGGGGGTGCTTCAAGCCCACATCCCAGCGATGGAAAACCAGCCAAGGGACAGCTCAGAGCTCCGGGGGGCCGAGCTGAAGACTGGGAATGGCCGGAGCTCCGTGAGGGGGAGTTCCCTGCAGGCGGACATTCCCGGCTGCGCAGGGAGCCCAGGGCCCCACCCAGCAGGGGCCCGCTGAGGCGGAGTCCTGTGCTCCCAGAGCCTTCCCTGGTGTCCCAAGCACGGCTCTCGGTGCTGCCAGGGAGCACCCCGCGTTCTGGGGGCAGGGGAAGGGCAGGGGGAGGCTGAGCCCCCGTGGTG
This sequence comes from Peucedramus taeniatus, assembly GCA_013400575.1. NCBI lineage: Eukaryota > Metazoa > Chordata > Aves > Passeriformes > Fringillidae > Peucedramus > Peucedramus taeniatus. The sequence goes on along the minus strand of WBNO01007149.1, from coordinate 69,143 downwards.
GCCGGGCAGCCCTGGCCGCTGTCCCCTCCCTGTGCCACCGCAGCGCCGGCTCTTGCGGGCGAGAGCGAGCCCCGGGGGGCTCTGCAGGGCCCAGGGCTGGCAGGGCTCGGCAGGCACCCGCTGCGTGGAGAGAGGATGTTTTGGACCAAACCTCTCAAACTCTTCTTTTTTATTTTCAGCATTTTGGTTTTGTGGGGTGAGCCTCAGTCTGTGCGAGGTGAGCGGCCCGCGCTGCCACCCCGCTGCAGCCCCAGACAAACCCCACTCCTGTTGTTTGGCTGTTTGGTACCTCCCCTTCCCAAATCCCACTGTACAGACACATCTGTGCTCCCACCAGCGCCCAGGCCCTGCTGGAGCTGCCTCTGCCTCTCTCCAGTGCTATTTTCCAGGCCTCCCCTCGCTTGCAGCCTCGTCCGTGCCAAGTCTGTGCAGTGCTGGTTGTGCCAGCTGAATTATTTCCATCCTTGTGGTGCATTTGCTGTTGGTGTGGCCAGGATGGGGCTGTGGAGAGCCCGGGATGAGCCCTTTGGCTGCCCCAGCCCCGCTCCTGCCTCCATGGACAGGCCAGCAGGGCTCGGCCCGGCGGGTGTGCCAGCCCCTCATCACTGCAGGTCGTTCTGAAAGGGGAGGGAGGGAGAAGCAGCCCTGTTTGACTGCAGAGCCGGGATTTTGAGAGCTGGAATCGTGTTTTATAAAAAGGAAGTCTCAACCCCCGGGCCGTGGCGCTGGGGATGGATGTCGTGGCTTTTTGTAACAGTTTTAAAGACTCTGAGTGACTGAATTGCTCTATGTGTCACTTTTTATTTTTAAAAGGATTAATGTATAAATAGAGTATCTTAAAATATTATGAGGAAAAGATCTATATTTGATATTTTTAGAAGAGCTGTAAGCAGAGAAGCAAAGGACATTTGAAGCTGGTCACTGAGAGGCTCCAAACCCCCCGACCCCAGCCTGGAGCTGCTGCTTCCTTCACTCCATGGTGTCACTAAGAGAGAAAGGAGCTGAAATTTCAGCCCTCTTCACATTTTTGTCCACAGTAATTAAACTTCCTGGGCTTTTGTCTTGGTGAAAAAAGAGGAAAAAGGCAATCATTTTTTTCCTGCTTTCCAGGGTGGGTGGCACAGCTCATTCCCATGGGATCACCCCCTCTCCATAATACTCAGACCCTTTGGGGAACACTCTGGGCCCCTCACGTGGCTGGTATGATTTGGGCAGGGGTGAGGTCCCCAAACTGCCTCGTGGTCTCTGCTCTGAGGTGTTGGATGAAGAGGGTGAGGGGTTTGTAGGGATAAAATTCGGTGTTTCCCTAGCACGTTGCTGGTTCATCTCTATCCTTGGATTTTATAGCCAACTTTTGTGCTATTTCTTGGCTTTCCTGAAGCCAAGGATGAGGCCAGGCTTTATCCAGCCCTGGCATCAGCCGGGGCTGGGCTGTATCCAGGCTTGGCTTAGGCTGAGGCCAGGCTTCATCCAGCCCCAGCATCGCTCCGTGGCTGTGGCTGCTGCTGGGACCTCGGGGCTGGGGCTGCCTGGGGCGGGTGTGTGAGAGCCCCTCCTGGGCTGGGAGAGGGATGGGGAGGGCTCACAGAAAGGATTTTAAAAAACCCTTAATACTTCATCTGTCAGCCCTGCTTGTTTGTGTTTGTAACTGTCCTGTGCTGAGCTCCCTCCTGCCTTCCCGGGATGCTGCTGGAGCAGAGCGAGTGCTGGGGATGAATGGGGATTGCAGCCCTGCCAAGAGCCCTCCAAAAGGCATTATTTGGGGACAGGGTGCTTAGGGAGCTGCTTAGCAATGCTGTGTGAGCACCAGCCCTGTGCTGCTCCCGCCGTGTCCCCACAAAACCTTTCCATGCAGGGTCCCCCTTCGGCTCCTTGGGTACTCCAGTTACTCTGAGACTGGAGTAAATTCCTTTTCAGAGGCACTTGGGAGCTTTTGGATGTGCTACCTAGAGAGTTTCTGGGAACAAAAGTCCCACACACATGTATTTACGAGATGTCTCCTGGAGGAAAGGAAATCAAACCGAGGCAGAAGTTATTGCTCTTACAGGAGAGCCAGTGGAATATTTTTTTTTAAATTAAAATTTTCCAAAAAGAAAAACTTGTCTGGAACGCTTACTGAATGTTCCCATTTTGGGCCAGCTTTAATACTGTAGTAAACACTGGTTTATTCCGAGAGAAATTAAAGGTAGGAAATATTTTTTTAAACCAGCCTGACACAGCATTTGATGCTTAATATTAAAGTCATCAGTCAAAATGAAACGAAAGCTGGGTGGTGACACTGCCAGTGGGCAGAGCCTCTCCCATGGCCCCTGGTCAGTCACTGTGGGTGTTAAACAGAAAGAAAAAAAATAGATGGTGCAATGATGGCTGTTGGAAGTGACATCAGAAGAGTCTCTTGGTGCAGCCCTGCCATGTTTCACGTCGATGGCTGATGTTCCACAAGCGCGCTGTGAGTTTGGTTTGGGTTGGTGGCAGTTGGATTAATTGGGGTGGGCTGGGTGTGGTGTTGGGCTGGGTGTGGTGTTGGGCTGGATTTGGTGTTGGGTTGGGCTGGGTTTGGTGTTGGGTTGAGCTGGGTTTGGTGTTGGGTTGTTGGATTAGTTGGATTGTGGTTGGCTTGGGCTGGATTTGGTTTGCAGCTGGACTGGGGTTGCTGGACTGGGCTGGGATGCTTGGGGCCATTTCCTCGTGTCCTGTTGCCTGGAGAAGAGGCCACAACCCTGGTTCATGGGCACCAGTGGAGCACAGGGATGGATCAGGGGCAGCTGAAGGGGAAGTCACCTGCACAGAGCCAGAGCCCAAGAGTGGAGAGATGTGTTAGTGAGTGTGTGGTGGTTAAATACTCCTAAAGAACCAGAAACCTCAAAGCAATTAGTTTGTACATTTGGGCTAATTCAGATTTTTGGCTTTTGGGAAATAACGATTAAAAGCAAAGGTTTTTAAAGAAATAGCTGTTTAAAGCTCTGTGCTCTGGGTGAGGAGCTGATTGTTTGCAGGTAATTTAGCACGATGCTGACAGCTTACAAGGTAGCACCTACCTATTACTTATTGTAAATCCTCCCTTCTGCTAATGAACCTTATTCTGCTTCTAAACCTCAGACAAAAAGGTCTAGAAAATCACACCTGGGCTCTAAACTCACTGACGCACGCAGGAAGGGAAAAAGTCTGCAGCAGTCGGGTGCCCCGGAGACCAGCCTGCCTTGGATTAGGTGGAGATGGCAGAGCAGGGTCTGGAGCTGGGAGTGTTGGAGCAATCCCATCTCCACAGGGAGATTGCTGTGTCCTTGCTGTGTCCCCATCCCCCTGGGAGCCCCCCACAGCCCCCATGGCTCCCCATCAGCTGCTCCCCCAGGCCTGCCCTGCCCCAGGATCCAGCTTACCCCAGCAATCAGATCATTAAATATCCACAGATGGCTCAGAGCTTTCATTCACAGCCACCTGTGGGTGAAGAGCAGAGCAGGAGGGACAGGGATGAGCCCCAGAGCCCCGTGGATGAGGACAGGGATGGAGCAGCCCCGTCTGCCCTGTGCTCAGCTGCCCTCCCTTTCCCACTCCCAGAGATCCTGGAGATGCTTTGTTCCTTTTTAAAGCTTATTAATTTTGCTGCAGCCATTATCTACCATCAATATTTCTGAGTCTGGGAGATGCACGTGCTGCTTTTGCCTGTTTTACTGCTGTTATTTTTTGCCAGGTTTGGGTTTGGCTGGGCTGTTTTTCGGCCACGGTTGTTGTTGTTTTTGCCCGCTTTTTGTTGAGTTCTGTTGTCCTGTGTGGTACCCGGAGCGCTGCAGCCCCAGCCCGAGCAGAACCAATGACTCCACGCCATCCCCTGTTTATTATTTATTTCCCCAGCAACGGGGATATATTTAGCCCAGCAGCTTTGAGCTGTTTCAGCCCCATTATGCTCAGCAAACCCAGCGGCGAGCGGCGGCCGAGGGGCAGCAGGAGCCCCCCGGGACCCCAGCGGGGACCCCTGGCCTGTCCTTGCCCGGGCAGGGGCTGCAGGAGGGGAGGGTGTGGGAGCCACATCCCTCGGGTTCCCCTGGACTTGCCAAGGGTTGGGCTGGGCTGGGTGGATTTTTAAAAATTATTTTTAGCAATTGCTGTGTTTGAGCCTCGCAGGCCAGCGCTGGGTTTGTTTGGGGTAGGAACACGTGCGGCTCGGCTGCAGCTGGAGGAACTCTGCCTGCCAGCCAAAAAGGGTAAAAAGGGAAAGGGTAGGACAGAAATGAGGAATTAAAAATGCTGGGCTTTAATTCTGGATTTGTTCTTGCAGGATAGGCACAGATAGGCGTGTGCTGGGGCCAGGGCAGGAGCCCAGGGTGACAGCATGGCAGGGACAGCCCCCCTGACCTGTGTCAATGCCTGTCACCCCCTGCTTCCCCTCTCAGCTCCTCAGGGATGCAGCTCCCCGTGTCCAGACCCTGGAGATTATTTTCCCTCCATGCTCTGCCCCTTGGGGACACATCCCCCCTGGGCACACCAGGTCACCTTTCTCAGCAGGAAGTGTCACCCATCTCCTGCATTAGGAGCACAATTAGTGCTCACACCTGATGCTGCCTCAGCAGTTTTGCCCCTTTTAATGTGGTTTGATCTCAAATCAACAGATCCTGTAGTTAGAAGTATTCCACTTGCTATTTTTTAAGCTAAGGTTCCCTGTTGTGACCTCAGAGAATATCCTTCATTATGCTCTGGGGCTGTGCCAGGCTGTGATGGATTGGATAAAGCTATTTACTGCCACCACCCCTCCTCCAGGTTGGATTTTATCAGCTGACCCATGGGCTCAGGCACTGGACATCAGTGAACTCCCTTCTGATGGTTCCCCTCCGTACTGCTCCTCCAGCCAGACTTTGACAAGTTCAGTATTTGCACTTTTTTATTTTGAAATGTCCATGTACCATATGTAATATATAATGAATTTTCAGGTCACCAATAATTGAAGTTATCAGTAACCCTGGTAAGGAAATGCACCAAACTTGCTGGACCCTGGCAGGAGCTTGGCAAGAGCACTGAGAGCATCTGGGAGCCCCTTTGAGATAAGCAGTACCATACAGCCAAGGAATCTTTTATTCTGTAAAACCCCAGAATTTGTGCCTGGCACAGAACAGCTCCATGTGCCCGGACATGAGCTCATGCTGCAGAGGGGACACAGCCAGGGACAAACCAGGGCACTGGGGACCATCCTGGGGGCAAACACGAACTCAAAAGCTCAAATCTTAAATGTCAGAACTGTAAAAATGGCATTTAATGGCATCTTTTCCTAACCAGTCTGAAATGCCATCATTTTACTGGGATAATGTGAACACAACAGAAATCATGAATTGCAATCACGTGCTGGGCGGAACCCGAATTTCTTGGAAGCTGAGGATAGAAAGCAAATAACAACAGCACAAGGTGGCAGGTGAGGGAGGGCAGCAGCCCGTGTCCCAACCCACCCCCAGGGCCTTGGAGAAGAGGGAAGGGGCAGAAATCCTGCAGGGAATCAGATCCTGGGCCACAGATGCTTCTGATATCAATGCTTTTGTAAATGGAATGGGACAAAGGGGATTTTGGGTGGAATATGACCATACTGAGGACTTGATACACTTTCCATGAGGCTGGAGCCCATGAGGCACTGAGCAGTTCTTTATCTGAGTGTCTGATGGCTCTCCTTAAAGCATCTTTCCATAACTGCTGCCCGAATAAACGTGGTTATCATAAATCCCATCCTTGCCTTGTCTCTGACCCCCATCCGCAGCCATCCAGCTTGGGAATTACCAAAGGGAAATTTATGTAAGCTTTGTTTTAATTGCAAACAATTCAAAGAAATCGTTCCCTGCTGGGAACTCGGCCTTTTCTGCTGCAGCTAAATGAGATTTTATTACAGCAGGCCTCGCTCTGTGGCTCGGGGGGGAGGCTGAGCTGTGCTGGGGGAAAACCACGGTGGTTTGAGGGGTTGGAAACGTCAAAAACTCCAGCATGGCAGGGAAGGAGCTCCATGGCAGCATCTCCTGCTCCAGGGCTGAGACTTTCTGAACCCAAGTGCAGCATCTTCACAGCCAGAGAGAGGCTCCTTTCAGCCCTGCTGATTCACTTAGTCCTTTTCCCTTTTTCCTGGGTTCAATTCTGTCCCTGCACAGGACCCCAGGGGCAGCTCAGCCCCCACCACCTGTCCCCTGCCCAGGCCCTCTGTCCCAACCCACACCTGGGAGCCCCAAGGCTTTTCAGTGCATCTTATTTCCCTCTATCACTAATGTTTGGCAGCTGGCACCCGCCTTGGGAGGGAGCTTTTATCACATTCTGATGAGTATCAGACAGTTGGGAACCACCGTGGTGACAAAATATGTTTAAAATCATAGAATTAGAGAGGAATTGAGGTTGGAAGGGACCTTAAACTCATAGAGTCCCTCCCCTGCCATGTCAGACCCAACCCTCTCCAAGACCACAAAAAAACTCCACAAAAGCATTTTGGAGCCATTTAATGAAAAAAGCAGAATTTTATTATATGGTTTCTGTCCATTATTCGGCATTGCTGTAAATGGCTCACATTTACTGCAACTTCTGTACAGATGTGTGGCTTTGTATTACCAGAACAGCAAATTTAAATGAAAAAATAAATGTTCAACAATTCCACACAAGCTTTTACAGTCCAACATTTCACTGAGTAGGTGAAAACTACAGACTTGTTACTACAGAATTATTCAGCATGAATAAAAAACTACAACTTTTATTTTTAAACAGGAGTCACTGGTTTAATTTTTTTTTAATGCTGTTTAAAATTGCTGTGATAAAAATAATGATTTTTTTTAATAATGCCATACACTGGTATGATATAGGATTTGTCCCCAGTATATATCTTTTTGTTTAATATACAAAATAGAGTAATGACCCATCGCTGCCTCTGCTGTGGGCAGGGGGTTGGAGGTGGGGCGTTCCCACACACTCCCAGCCTTCCCTCGGACACGAGGCCTCTGGCTGGAGAGGCCCTCGACCTTCACGGAAAATTTGGTTCCTATGAGACATCGATGGCTCAGCAAGCCCTGGCTGCAGACTGGGATAAGGGCAGAGCGTGCCTGGTCTGTGACCGTGGAATCCCAGCCTGGACTGGGTTGGAAGGGACCCTAAAGCTCATCTATTCCCCCCTGCCACGGGCAGGGACACCTTCCACCAGACCAGGCTGCTCCAAGCCCCAGTGTCCAAGCAGGCCTCGAACACTTGCAGGGATATAATAATACAATCTCTATAAAATCTCACTCTAAGTCATGTCCCTGAAGTCCTCCCTCTCTGGAGTTTGGCCGCAGGATGTTTCCCACAGCCCACGCTCACCCAGGCACTTCCTCCTTTCCTACCTTTTCCTGTGGAAATGGCGAGGTCATTTTTCGGCNCGGTGTCCCCCTAAGGCCATTGCGAGTCCTGAGCTGCCCCCGCCGTGCGGGCGGATCCGTGCACTTTGTGATAAGGCACTGAAGGGCCAAGGCCGAATTCTCCCTGCTTTATCCAGAGTGCAGGGACTCCCCACTGCTACACGGACTACGGATAACAGGACACGGACTTCTCACTGCTGGCTACAGCGCTACGGAGTCTCACTGGTGAAGTTTAAACTGAACAGCATGTACAGGACGATTCTTCCTCTAACATCACAGTTTCCTCTGTTTTTCCTTAAATCCAGAGACTAAAAATGAATATACAGGCAAACAGACACAAGGGGCAGAGAGCCTCTCCTCCTATGTGACCGGTTCTCTCACGGGGGGGGATCACAGAACCCCAGAATTTGGGTTGGAAGGGATCTTAAAGCTCATCCAGTTCCAACCCCTGACTCCACCACCTGTTGGAGTTCGCTGCAGTTGCTTTTGCTGGCAAAAATGACAATTTGGGGTCCCTGCACCCCGACCCGCACACGCTGTCCCCAGGCTCTGACCGAGGGCTCTGGGGATGCAAGTTTATAAAACATTCTCCAAAGAAAGAGCAAGATTCCCCTACCCCAGGACCCCCCAACCCCACCAGTACAAACTCCTATCTGTATCGCAAACGGGCGCGGGAGGATTCCCAATGACTTGGGCTGGCAGTTGTAATTAAAATCCTGACCTTTACCTATTACAAAATGTACATATTCCTTACAGATCAAAGAAGAGAGTGATTATTTTCTTTTATTAAAGATGCTATTTTACTCCAAAGTACTGAATATAGGATCTTTTTAAATAGGTATAACATTCAAAAAGAGCTTTAAGAAAGGATGAGAATTGAGTTTCCTATTTCAGTTGGAAACCAAGGTCTGCTCAATGTAGAAATGTGCTGTGAACACCCCACGCTCTGTATTTACATATTGCTGGCACCTGGATGTGGATTATTGCCCAATTTTGAAGCTGTTTTTGCTGTCAGAGCTGTGACAGTTTTTGCAGCGGGGTCTGGTTCAGCCGTGCCTCGGGAGCAGCTCCCGACCATACAGATAGGAGTATCCCCCCCAAAACCAACAGGAATTTTACACAGTGATTCAATGAACACAACCCAACCCTACAGACACCCACGGAGCACAGGTTTCCCCCTCTGAACAGAGCACTTCTTTGGATACCAACACCGACAGCCCCGGTGCTGCCTCCGGCCAAACCACGCGCAACGGTTCCCACTCAGCATATCTGTGACCCCTACAAAAAATATAATTACATGTATCATGATAAAGCAATCTGTCATCTAAAAATCATCCTTATTATACACTATACAAGCTATTTTACAATCATTTAATAAATTGCTTTTAAAGCTGCAGTAGCCCTTCCCTTTTTTTCTTGGATCAGCGAATATACCGATTATACATATTTGAAACTATAACTAAATATAAAAATATATTAGGTTTTGTATTTTCTCAGACGATCTTTCTCATTTCTATTACACAAACGATCTGGCCACTTCGAGTAAAAATCAAATTTTAGAGTGGCATAGTAAATATTTCAGTTTTTGAGATACAGAAAATTGTTAAGGTGCATGTAGAAAAGGCTACTACAGCTTCTAAATGTCGAAAATATCCTCATCAATGGCAACAAGGAGAAATCCACAAGGCCTATGGGAATTTATGGCACGCCAGGAATTCAATGTGAAGGGCTGCAGCCTTACAAAGACAGAAAGTTTGACGGACAACTCTAAGACCACAAACTCAGTAGCGGAGCTCTCCTGCTCTCCAGGAAAGAGGATGGAGCAGTCAGTGAAGGGTGGAGATGTGGAATTGGGTCTCTAACCAGGTGAGTTTGGAGCTGGGAGATCCAGTCCCAGCTGCATGGACAAGTCCCTGGAGAGGAGGATCCTGGAATCCTACAGGAGAACAACCCCAGCCGCTGGGTGCACTCCCCTGTCCGTGGGGTCTCCAGAAATACTTGTGTGATGGCAGCTTTAAGTGTATAGAAAACAGAGTTTCTCCACACAGAAGTAAACTTTTCTGAAGCTATGCATATTTTCCTGAAAATTTCCTGATGGGCAGTCAGGACTGATCTTCTTGGCATCAATGCAGCCCGTGACTCTTTGCGTTATGGCTGTTGCATCTTATGCAAAAATCAGGCTTCTTTTTTTTTTTTCAATATATAAAATAACCTGCTCATTTACATCCAGTTAGGACTGGGTTAATTTTCTATGAATCTGCATATCCAACACTTTTGCAATGTACCAAAAGGATTTGTTTCATCCGGATCTACTGAAATGAGATTTGAGAGTGTTCTCCCACCCACCCTGGCCCTTAGAAAAAGCCCAATTTTTATGGCCACTTTGCCAGTTGAAAGCATTAGGTTAGAAAAGCCCAACCCAGTTTCACATGAATCTACTCGAGTATTTACTGTCTAGAGGTCATTTAGGAAAGCTACGAGCTGCCCCACCTTAAAAAACCAGCTGTACAATAGGCATCTTGAAGTATTACAAAAAAATTATGTAAGAAAAAATGAACAAGCCGAGTTCACGGTATATAAAGGAAATTGCTAAAACCAGACAGTAATAGCTATAAAAGGCACAACTTCCCTTTTCTGATATACACTTGTAAACTTTCTTCAGGTTACATGCATAAACCAAAATACTACCTTAACTTTAAAAAAAAAATCCAAAACACTTTACTAAAATAAAAAAAAAAAGCCTAAAAAATTGTCTCCAGCCAACTGCAGCAATTAATTAATTAATTAGCAGAATGTTCGTAACAGCCTCAGAGCTTGTCACTGGTGGTTTGATGCATCCAGGGATGGTGCATGAGGGGAGAGAGAAAATTTCTGCCAAAACCTATTTCTTTTCCTTTCCTTTCTCCCCAATCCTTTCCCCAACGCGAGAAATCCACTGCTTCTCCAGCCTAACTCTTGGCCCTCTGTAAACCACATGTAGTGCATAATTACAAAAGAAACACCTGCGAGGACAAAAGGAACAAGTTCTGTAGGTTTTCTCTTTACAAAACAAAGCTATCGTGTGACGGTTTCTTAAGGCAACCCTTTGTGTTAAGGCAGTCACTTCTGATGAAACAAGAGCTTCTTGATATTTCCATTGGAATATTTTGGTATCTGATTGCTGATGATTTCTGCCAACATTTCTGGGAACTCAATACTCATGGATTTATCCAAAAATGTCTGGAAGCAAAAGCTCAGAAGATTTTCAACCACCTACGAGTGACAAGACAAAGAATTACTTGCACATGAAGATGTTCAGAGAACTTTCTCCTCCCTCCTCCCCAGCTCCTGCCCACAGGATGGGGCTCAGGCACAGGAATCCTCATTTAGTTCATTAATTATTGTCCAAGGCACTCTGATATAAACCAACCAAACAGACTGTGCAAGGCTTTGCAAACACTGAGGAGACTTGGTACCAATTCCCATTCCAGCAGATAAATAACACACACATGGATAACCTAAATGAGATCTTGCCAGGTGCTTGGTACAGTAACAAGAAAAAAACCAGTAATGTTGAGGTCTCAAAGTTACCCTTGTCTTAAACACTGCTTTGTGCTACATGTGTAATTAGAATTAAACTGCCAAAGGGGACGGTCTGAATTGGAAATTCCTTCAAAATTAGATCACTGCTAACACCACACATAGTGCTGAGGCATTGTTTTAATGGAATTTCAAACTATTCCATAAACTCTTTACTTCTTGGGCTCTGAGATAAGACTGCTTTTAAATGTCACATTTCTGCTTCTACTGCAAAGTCAGTTACAGCTCCTGAGCTCCTTTTTAAAAGCAATATAATTTTTAAAAACTAGGGAGACTGAAAATGAGATTAATTATACAATTAATTGCTGTGGATTGCACTGCAGAGGCAGCCTGAGAGGACCATGTTCAAGGCTGTCAATTTGCTTTTTGTGAGACAGGAGAGGAGTACGACCTCCTCCTCCTCCTCCTCCTCCTCCCCAATATCTGTCCCTTTAAATAAAAAGAGCTGGAGGAGCTCGCTGTCCCCGCCCCAAACGTATTTCTCTGGAATGCCTGCAGCATTCCTGTCAGGACTTACATCATGCATAGAGTCCAGCAGTTTAGTCAGTTGATAAAATCGCTGCCAGTTCTGGCTGGAGTTCCCTTCCCTCTTGACGATGGCCTTGCCCAGCTCCTTGATGTACGTCATGCGGATCTCCTCAAACAGGGACTGGCTCTTCAGGCCCTCCTTGGGAACTGCAACATGGACACCAACCTTTAAAACACTGTCAAACTGAACTGAGACATTATTTAAATTCTCTTACATTAGTTACACAGAGAGGGAATCTTCATCAGGAGCTGCAGTGACAGGACAAGGAGCAAGGGGGGAAACTGAGGTTAAAATATGGGATTCTTCCCTGTGAGGGTGGGCAGACCCTGGCATAGGGTGCCCAGAGAAGCTGTTGCTGCCCCTGGATCCCTGGAAGTGTTTAAGGCCAGGTTGGAATAAGATGAGCTTTAAGGTCCCTTCCAACCCAAACCATTCTGTGATTTTATGAAAATGAGCAAAAGAAAAAGGGCTTGGACTGACTGAAATGACAGCAGAGAGACAAGGAGAGAGCAGGATGGGACAGTGACCAGCTGAACACAAAGCACAAGCCTGCTGCAAAATTAAAAAACAACCTACAAAGGTATTCCACCAAAAAACAGCGGGAAGGGAACTGGACCATGGAGGCAACAATGCCCAGCCCTGGAAGTACCTTGATGGAGAAGCACCAGGGCTGGAGCTCCTGTGTTCTCCAGGCCTGGGGAAATGTGACATTAGGAAGGTTCCATAAGAATTCTGTGTGCCCAGGGAAGAGCAAGGGCAGGATCACAGGATGGCTTGGCTTGGAAGGGATCTTGAAAGATCATCTGGTTCTGAGCCTCCTGACATGGATCAAGTAACGGGTCCGGGCAAGGCAGTGACAGACTGGACAACAAACAGACTGCAGCAGCCATGGGCAATCTGGGCATGGACACAGCTTGTTTGGGACAGGGATGGGACATCGACAGTGCTGGGCAGGTGAGGAGCTGGGGACAGAAACCCAGGGCCTGGGGAAACCCAGGTGAAACCCCTGTGCCTATCTCCTCCTATGGGGATGGTCCTTCCACAGGCCAAGGACCAACCTGGACAAATGGAGCACATGGACTCCACAGGTCCTTAAGGTCCTTCCTTTGGGCCTCTGATCACCTTGGGGAAGCAAAAGAGTTGAAGACAGAGAAGAGAAAGAGCTGAGACAAAGGTGACCAAAAGCAAGACAGGAGGACAGAGCCACAGAGCACATTCCCTTCCTTAGGAAATCCAACCTTCCCTGCACTGCCAGCATCTGAGAGATTCTGGAATGAAGTCTCTTGTCTGTCTTGCCTACACAGGAGATGAAACCTGTAAACTGTTTCAATACTTCACATGGAAAAGGCCTCTGAGCTACGTCTGTGTGAGCTACAAGTCTAGACCTGTGTGGGATTCCTGTTTTACTCCTCCTCCTCCTCTTCTTCTCTTGGAAAACTTAACACAGAAACACAATAAACAAATTCAAATTGTCAAGTCATGGATTAAAGAGCTATAGAAATTTCAGCTATTCAATTGCAGAAGTTCCCTGATGTACCACTCACACAATGTATGTACTTAGCAAAATGAAGATAAATTGTCTCCCTCTGGAAATCCAGAGGAGAGGCCTCTCTGGGCAGTGCCAGCTCCTGCCCAGCCCCGCTGCTGGAGGGGCTGAATCCTGCCAGTGCTGCCTCCTCACCACTTCTGCCATGGAAATTTCTCCGTGGAAATTTCCAGCTCCTGTGAGGAAAGTTGGCCTATACCACACCCGAAACACTTGAGGAATTTTTGGGAGAGATTTCAGAATCAAATGGGAACTGTTTGAAATCTGCAGTTTCAGGGAAGTTTTAAGTTCCTACAAAGCCCACGGCCGTGAGAGGCTGAAAGTTTCCTCTGAAAAGAGCCCTTGTCCCAGTTCTGGGCTTGGCAGCGAGGCAGTGCTGGGCACTGCCAGGCTGGTGGGGCACTGGGGGAACTGGCCATGGCACCCTCACACTGCCCTCACCCAGCACTTATGCCCTGACATGTGAGCAGTGCTGGGGTTCCCAATCCTCCTGCTCTTAATCCAGAAAAAGCCCAAGGTGAACAAATTCTCCTTTCTGTCTAAGAATTAATGCTATTATTCACTGGAAACATAAAAGATAAGGCATGTTTACACCCTCAGTGTAATAAACTTCATAATATTTACTCTTCATCACATTTCAGGTCCCTTCCAAGCCAAAGCACCTGATGAGGATGATGCACAAGTGCTAAAGTCTGTTGACAAATCTTCACTTGCTCTGCTGCTACCTTTCAAACACGTTGGCACCTCTGTCACTGCTCTGAACCAAACCCCTCGTGCCAGGCAGGAGCAGGAGCAGGAGCAGGAGCAGGAGCAGGAGCAGGAGCAGGAGCAGGAGAAGGAGAAGGAGCAGGAGCAGGAACATGTCAGTCCCTGCCTGAGGCAGCTCCCTCGGGATCCTGTGAGCGTGGGATGGGATGGGATGGGATTTCCCAGGACACAGAGGCTGTGCCTGAGCGAGGTGCCCAGCTCACACTCACCCCAGCACAGGAACACACACTCACACTCACACTCTCTGTGCTCTGTGAGTCCCTGGATTGCAGCTGAGCCTGGGCTGAGCTCAGATCCCCAGGGAGCTCCAGCCCCACGGAGCAGGGGAGAACAAAGTCACTGGCTACCAGTGATATCAACAGAGGAGAAAACAACACTGTTTAAGGTATTTACACATCATCACTTGTATTAGGTTAGCTTATTTCTGTATATTCTAAAAGGACTATTTTTGACACTGCACTTTGAACTTTCAAGCAGTACAGACAGAATTTACTAAGCTGTGACTTGTTTAACTCCAGCATATCCTACCTAAAGTTAAAACCAGCATGTAGCATATTGTATAAATCTATCTCACAATATCTACTGCAAATCCACCATGTACTTCTAGAGAAGCAAAGGGCTTGGTATTGAGCTGTTCACCTACTTGTAGAGAGGAGGAGCAATGTCTTCATGCAGAGATACTCCTCGTAGGAGACTTGGAGCCGGGACAGCTCTCGGGCCACCATGAGCATGTGTTTGCATTGTTCATACATACATGGGAGATTCATCCTCTGCCTGAGGAATAAAAGCACAGGAATTAGTGAAATGTCTGGCTATCTGCACCCTGTGGATCTGTTTTTCCATGCTGCAGAAGAGGAGCTGTATGTGAGCCATGGCACAGCAAAGGAGGCTCCATTTCCCAGTGTGCCCCTGAGGTGACTGCCTTGGTGACACAGATGAACACTGGCCCCGAGGGCAGGAGGAGCCCTGGGACATCCTGAGCCCCAGTGCCTTTACAAAGGGAGCCTGTCTGCACCAAGGACTCAGCAGCAAGCTCTGCTATCAGCAGCCCCAGCACCAACGTGACACAGAAACCAAGTTCAGTCTGAGTTCCCCTCTCATCTTCCCAGGGAAACATGATGGAGTGCCACACTACAGCTGAGATTTCTCTAATTCTTTCCATACCTTTGAGAAGGGCACCTAATTTAATGCATATTTATATATTTAGGAGTATTTTCCTGTAACTTCTCAGTTTTCAAAGTGACTTTATACTTGTGCCCATCTATGTTCCTGAAGCAATGACCAGCACTGCAATTAAAGTTCATTATCTTTGTACTGTAATAAACTTGTTCCTAACCATAAATGGAAAGTCATGTTGACAAGCAAAGGCAAAACTTGGAATCAGAAAAACAAACATTATGTTTTTGTATATATTTTTCCTATTTCAATGAAGCCTTGCATCAAGACAGGAACTCCTTTTATCTAATACCTCATCCGACACAGCAATCTTGCTTATCTGTGCTCTTACAGCTGGTTACTGTGAATATTGCAGAATTAGTTTTGAGTGGGAAATGAAAAACAGACTAATTCTGAAGAGTGTAAGACAGACTTATGATTTTCCATGGGTTTTCTTTTGTAGAGAAGAAGACAAGCAAAATAACTCCATGCAACGAGTACACAATCTCTCTGCAGTGATGCCAGCACCTCATTTTTTGTTAATGTGTCACCTTTCCTTGGTATCACCTATACAGCATTATAATCTACACAGAGACAAAATGGGATCCCTGTGGGAGTTACGAGTAAGATTTGGTTTTGAAACAACAATTCCTCCAAAGTTGATCACTTTTCCATTCTCCCTCCCTTAGCCCTTAAGGAGGATTATACAATGTTCCCTCACAATCATCCTGGGAAGCCCTGAGTGCAAACAGGAACAGCCCTTTCTCAAAGTGCAAAAACCAAGGGGAATTTTGAAAGACAGAAACACAAACTACTGAAACTGTATTAAAGCAGACCAAGCACAAGTGTAAAATCCCAGCATTTCCAAACACAGCTGTTGGACAATTCCTTCCACATGGAACTGGGCCACACCTACAGCTCCAGCTGTGGGCACTCAGAGCAGCCCAGACACCCTGGCCTCACCTCAGGATTCCACCACCAAGGAGCACCAGCACAAAGTGCACACGAGGTGATGCTGCATGAAACAGGAGTAGGTGCAACACCCGGCTGTGGGACATTTCTCAGGGCACTTGGCACAAAGCCACCCCTTGGCCAGGTGGCAAACGCTGTCCTGGCCCCTCTGGGCTGTACCAAAGGGCAGCTCACTTATTTCAAATTGAGTAATTTAAAGCCATTCTCTGCCAGGGCTCAGCAGTTTTCCTCATGTAAAACTGCGCCCATTTCTGGGCAGAAGGTTAAAATAAACATTATGAAAGGGGTCAGCCTGTCGTTTGTTTCTGCCTGCTGGGAATGCAACCCCGTCCACGAGGCTGAGGATGCAGAGGAAGGCACACAGCTTTTGGGCAGGGCCAAGGCTGCACAGGCTGCAGTTCCCAGAACACGGGAGCAGCCACGGCCCCTGTGCTCAGCCAGGCTCTGCCCCGTGCCCGGTGTCAGAGCACAAGGAGGCTGATTCACCACCCTGTCCCAGCTCCCAGCCAGGCCCATCCTGGCCAGGCCACATCAGATGATCTCAGCTGGCACAGGGAGCTGTCCTGGGGACACAGACCGGGACAAGGGCAGGGCTCAGGGCTCTGCCTGCTCAGGATCCCAGCTCCCCTCCCTGAACAGGGCATTCACCAGCCCCACGGATCCACTCGCCCACACACAAAGCAGTGCAGCCCTTCACGGGGTGCCACGCTCGGCTCATGGGAACAGACACAGTGCCCGGGGAGGACAGCACACATCTGCCTTCCCTGCTGCACCACCACTGAACAGGCTGCTCCAGCTGACACCTCCCTGTCCCCTCAACACACACCCCTCTGCCCCAGCCCAGGCCTGGCAGTGCCCGGGGCACGGGGATGGGCATGGGGATGGGCACAGGGATGGACATGGGGATGGACACGGGGATGGACATGGGGATGGGCA
>WBNO01007149.1:41003-52102 GCA_013400575.1 Peucedramus taeniatus | reverse complement strand
CATGGGGATGGGGATGGGAACAGGGATGGACACAGGGGTGGACATGGGGGTGGACTCAGGAATGGGAACAGGGATGGATACAGGGATGGACATGGGGGTGGGCACAGGATGGACACAGCAATGGGCACAGCAATGGGCATGTGGGTGAGGGAAGCATGGCAAGGTTGGCACTGCTCTGAGTTACCCAGCTCAGCAGAGCTGCACAGCACCAAACCCCAGCAAACAGGATGCTGCTGTTCTGAAAACCAGATGGCACCGACACAAGACAAGAAGTTACAAAAGAATGTTGGGGAAAAAATTCGAGGAAAAAGGGAACTGACAAAGCATTTCTTACAAAACTGACCTCACTTGTTGTTTTGCTATTCCCAGGCAGCAGCACAGCTACCCTGCATGGCACATGAGAGCAGGAGGACAAGCGCGTGACCTCACTGCTCCCAGCAAGGAGCTACAGTGATGAGCTCAGAACCAGAGTCAAAATCCTGGGGCCCAGGACTTCCAGGAACTTCTGTCTCCAGCTGGACAGCAATTAAATGGCATCTGCTACTCGAAGAACACCACTGTGCACTGTCACTGTGCTCACTGTAATTTTGGGCACCCTGTGACATACCCAGAGGACGAAAGCTGAGACAGAACCAGTGCCAGTTCCAGCAGGGCATGTTTTCAATCACAAACTGGGAAACAGTTATACAACACTGCAAAATCACAGGTTTAAACCCTTTCCAAGTACTAAATAATGGCCTAAAGCCTAAGATTTATTCAGCTGCCAAACTTTTCAACAGCTTGAATCAAGTTTCATGTGTATGTGTATAAAACCACGTATAATATATATAAAACTGCCAGCTAGTATAGACATACCTCCATAAAAATAAATAAATTATCGGAGTACAGACATAAAAGTGGAATATTCAATAAATATTAGATTTTTAGGAGAAGATGGAGCAAATGGCTAATATGCTAGTTTAAAACATACGAAGAGAATTTAATCCTCTTTCCTACCACAGACTCTGAGCTACTGGATGTTGCTACTCCATGTAAGCAGCAGTAAATACAGAGGAACACACTGGACAGGGCTGGCACAAGGATAAATGCATGAAGGGCTGATGCTGCTCAGATGCTTCAGAAGATACATGAGGCTAAAGAAAGTCTAAATAATCCCATAAAGAAATCAATCAATAACTGCAGTTATGTCCAAGTGAACCACCAAGTCTTGGAGAGATGGAGTTTCCCTTTGTGAAGCTGAAGACACTGAACTGCACTGAACACAAGGCTAAGTCCAGAAAGCTCACAAGCAGAATAAATGGTTTCTAAACCCCCTGTAAAACCCCAAGGGAATTAACCAGGAGCAGCTGCCCCTCTCTGTAGCCATGGCAGTGGCTCTGCACCACTCCCCAGCCCTCAGCTCACCTCCCCACGTGGACACTGCTGATCACCCAAACCCAGGGGTATTTATTTCTGTCTGCCTGCCCACAGGGTCTCTCCTGCAGGGCTCTCATGTCTCCCTTGGTGTTTGTCAGGTTTTACCCCGAGGTGGCTCTGTTTTATGGAGGGATGGGACATAAAAAGTTACGACCAGAGAGTTTTATGGAGAACCTGTAGCTGACTGGAAGGAGCTGCAGTGCTCTCAGTCAGCTCAGTGTTTTATTGAAAACAAATGTCACTCTGATCTACGATTCACCAAACTGTAGCTGGAAGGAATTTGGGAATTACTGCTTGCTGTAACAGCATTACCCTTTCATTTCTGGGGGTTTTCAAGAGCTCCAACACCTAGCAGTGAAGCTCTGTGGTTTTGACCCACTGATAAAACAGCAGGAGACCTCTGACTTACAGCAAATTAGAGGTTATTGCACTTAGTGACAACATCAATTATTTCAATTCCACCACACAGAGACTATTCTGCTCCAGGGACACATTCTTAGCACTTTAATAAACACAAGGATACAGATGGGCCCTCACCTGCCATCTCCTCAGCCTTTTTTTAAAAAAAAAATTAATATAAGGCAATGATTACAGTTTACAAAAGCCTAGATAAATAGTTACAATGAAAAAAACCAAAAGCACAAGGGAATTAATAAACATGAAATATAAATCGCTGACCTCACAGAAAATGTAACAATTATTGTATTTTTTTAAAACACAGAAAATATTTGGGATATCTGATTTTGAAGTGAAATAGGACCAAAACCAATAAACTGTGCCAGAGCAGGCTATAAGTATTGCCTCTGTATCAAAACCAGAAAAGAGACACATGAATAAGATCCAACCACCTCAAGAATCTCAAATTCCCTCTTCCCCTCTTCTACAGCACAGAATTACTGCACAACACAAACTTGGAAAAATACAAGGAAAATGATGTGTGGTGCAAGAAAAAATATGTTCAAACATTCCACCAAATTCAACTTTGCCTGAAAGTTGACAACAAAGTTCAACAAGAAAATATTAATCAGGCTGGTTGTTCCATCTTTAACCTTGTCTTTTCAGCCCTAATTTCATCACATCAGACAGAAATGTTTCACTCTGGCAAACCTGCAGGGCCATATTGCCACTTTGATACACTAAACAGACAGAACATTATGCAATTTGCCAAACTTTTCTCTCCATCCCAGGCGTATTTTTAGCTGTGACTGTGTTGGCTCTGGTAAAATGAATGATTCTAGTGAATGGCGCAGGAACAGTCACAATATGGAATGTTAAAGCACAAACACCTCCCACAAAAACTTGTGGATATAAATACACTTAATATCTCAATTACCTTCCGTCTGACTTAGTGGAAAATGCTAAGCAAGCTGCTGGAGAAAAACAAGTGGGAAAGGAGAGGTGCTGTGGGATGCCTGGGAGGATTCAGCAGCCCCAGATCCACCCCTGGGGCAGAGCCCAGCTCTGGCAGCTCCTACTCACTCGTTAATGATCAGGTCTGGAGCAAAGCACAGCAGGTTGCCATTGGACTGCTTGTAGGATCTCCAGCCTAAAGCAAAAGCCATCAGGAACATCCAGGAGTACTGCAGAAGGGTCATTTGGTCATCCAGGTGCAAATTTCGGAAACCTGGAGAAATAAAAATGGAGGGGGGACGGTGTCAGTTGCAAAAAAGCAAAAACTGACAAAAAAGTTGCATGGCTTGTAAAAGGAGCAGGGTTATGAGCAGCACAACTGCTGTGTTATCAGTGCACAGGTACCACAGGGAGTAAAAGAGATGTAATATTAAAAAATCACAGTAGATATGTGTGTGGTTATCTGGAACTGATGGTCAGTCAGATACATCACAAAAGGCAGCAATTATAGTTCACATACACTGTAATTCACTGGGCTGCCTTCCAAAAATAACAGGGTTAGCTCCTTTTCATGAGAGCAGGCTGCTAGACAATAAATGATTTAATATCAAATGTTGTTCTTATTCAACAA
Organism: Peucedramus taeniatus; assembly: GCA_013400575.1. Taxonomy (NCBI): domain Eukaryota; kingdom Metazoa; phylum Chordata; class Aves; order Passeriformes; family Fringillidae; genus Peucedramus; species Peucedramus taeniatus. The sequence goes on along the minus strand of WBNO01007149.1, from coordinate 48,705 downwards.
CAATTGCACACAGAACCTACAAAATAAGTAGTGCACTAGTTACCAGCATGAACTGCTTCTAATCTCACATGTAGCATGAACAGAGACAACTGAAGAGGGAGGAAATGAGTAAAACCTGACAATTGGTCCCTCAGAGATTCTGAAATGCCACCAGCTCTGGATTTGCAGCACTAGCTCATATCAGATCCAGCCTACACTTACCAAGAAACCATCGTGCCATACGGAGCCATTATTAGAGCCTGAATACAAGTTGATTTTATCTATTTTTATTAAGCATCTGACATCTAAAGAGCTCATAACATCTGAAGAGCTACTTCCTGAAGCTGTGCCAACAGACAGAGCCAGTGGATGAATGTGTAACAAACTTGGTGGGTCTAAACACAGCCCCTGGCTTTGGAGTCACCAGGAATGACCAGCTCCTGCCTCTACATTACAAAGAAAGGGTTTCAAAGTGATTCCAGTCTTTCTGGGTCAAACCTTGAAATCTGTGCTCAAACCCTCCCCAGGAAAAGGTTATTTTGAAATCCCAGCTAAAGGGTTTGGCAAGGAATGCTGGCGTGCTGTCAGCATGGCTGATGGGCTACAACAGGAGCAGGATATACAAATTAAACACTCATGAGGAACCACCTCAGCAAACAAAAGAAAGGAGATAAAAATGATAAGAATAGTTGCTATTAATGTAGCTGTTAAAGAGAAGATTGGCATTTTCATTGAGAGCATAAGCTCTAACCTGAAGGGTTTGGCTAATTACAAAAGCTGCTCAGCAGAGATGATGAACAGAGAAGTGTTCTAGAAAATGGAATCTAAATCTGGATCTGGGAATACCAGATGGTCTCCCAAAAACCTGTCCCAGAAGGAAGTGTGTGCATGTGAGCCTCTCCTGGAGCAGACTGAGCTAATTCAGCACAAGTGCCCAGTGCAAACAGCCCTGACACAGAATGCCAGAATCACTGGGGTTGGAAAAGTCCCCCAACATCCCTGAGTCCAACTGGTCCAACCTGTCCCACCTTGTCAACCAGACCCCACACAAACATCTCCAGTCACATCTCTGCTGGACATAAATGTATTTGAGTTTTTCAGCCTTTCTTTCCCACTGTTAATTTATTTCTCCTGCTCAAAGAGACACAGTTATGACTCATAAATCTCATTATCAGGCTTTTTTCTTTTTTTCTTTTTGGCAGACCTGTTCTGTGATGTTATTTTTGGGCAACCTATGCGTCATGGAGGTGTTTTTGCCAGGGATTTTGAGAACAGGTAGTGAACAGCACTGACAGGGGTGAGAGGGAGATAAACACTGGGCTTTTTTCTGTAGGAACAAACGTCTTCAGCTCCCCTTGGCCCTGGCCTCTCCAAGACAGATGCCACGTGTCACGTCCAAGGCTGAGATTTGACATCACTTCTTCTGTGTCTCACTGTGCCTTTAGGTGGGAGCCAGAACAGCAGCAAACCTCCCTCTTTGCCCAGGTAAGAGTCAGTCTGAACAGAGCTGGAGAGAAAATAACACCTTGACTTCCACCCTGGAGCTGGGCAGTGAGGGGGAGTCAGGAAAGGGCCCCCCATGAACACAGACCCAATGAGCCAGCACAGTGATGTTGGGCTGCAGAAGTCAGGAGAACCTCATTGCTAAAAATATTCAAAAAGTAACTGTTTACTGTCCAGAGCAGCTGTGGCTGCCCCTGGATCCCTGGAAGTGTCCAAGGCCTGGCTGGACAGGGCTTGGAACAGCCTGGGACATTGTGGGAAGGTGTCCCTGCCATGGCAGGGGTGGGACTGGGTGGGCTTTAAGGTCCTTCCAACCCAAACCATTCTGGCATTCTGTGAATCTGAGGTGGAGACACAGCTAGTACAAATAGTTCTCTGTAATACTTTTACAACAAATACCCATTTAAATAAGAATTTCAGTATTCAATGGTTGAAGTGTTCAATTAAAATGACCTAATTTGTGGTAAATAAATGTTTGCATCTGCAATTTTTTCTGCTTTTCTGCTCTGGAAGTACCTGAGCCATGAAGAAGGCCCGATATTACCAACACTTCACGTGTACAGCTTTGAAGGAAGAAAGGCAGATTTAGGTTCAAGGGAAGCCTGCAGGCAGTGTTAATGTTCAGAACACATGAATGATTATGTGCAGGTGCTTTTACTGAGAGCTCTGGGTGTCAGGGGCATAGACCCAAATCTGACTCCCACATGGGTTTGGGATGAACATGTTTTTATACCCTTATCATTATATAACTATATATTAATTATTAAACTTATATTGTTCTATTGTATACATTGATTTCATCCAAGCATGAATTCTGTAATTTCCATCAAACCCCCCAAACCTCATTTCTCATGATTCTTGTTACAATTAAACAATAATTATATCCAATTACCAAACAATCATCACATTTAACAATCATATCATTTATCATACTCCTTAAATGATTATACAGGTGCAGTTTCGCATGATCCAGTAAAGCCTAACATTTCCCCAGGGCCTACCAGGCCCAACTTTTCTTTCCAACTCCCCTGAATATCCCTGATTTCAGAAACATTTTATCCCTGCACTGTCAGCAGCACTGCCCGTGCCCGTGCCTCACCTGGGATTGCCTTTGCCCACTTGACCGCAGCGACCACCTGGCGGCCGCCCAGCATGTTGAGCGTGGAGAGGATCCTCCAGCTGGAGTCGGGCAGGGAGCTGTCGTAGCCCGAGTAGAGCACCTCGGGCTCGATCACCTCGAGCAGGGACACCAGGGTGGGCGTCAGCTGTGGCAGCGAGGCGGGCACGATGCTCTTGTTGCCAGCTGCCTCCGGCGCCTCGCGCGCGCCCGCCGCGCCGCCCTGCTGCAGACCCTTGATCTTCTTCTTCGTCTTCCGGGCTGCAAAGGGTGGGGAAGCCACAGGTGAGGGCTGGAAATGACCACACAGAGATAAACACAGCAGAGGAAATGCTGCTCTGCTCTCCTCCCCCCCACCACAGCTGGCAGCAGGGCAGAGAAAGCTGCACGGCACTGGTGTGCAAAGTCAGGAATTCTGCATTCATTCCAAGCAAACTTCCAGTGAAAATAATACTTTACATTTTAATAGAATTCACATTGATGCCAATGCTTCAAAATGTTCAGTAATGTCTGCAGGCACCTTATGAGGCTGACCCTAAAATACAAGGCTGATCCTAAAATACAGTGCTCAATCCTGCCACTGGAAATATCTGCAGGACTGCACACTTTAAAAGTTCCTTTAAATGGCAAACATAGAAACCAGGCAAAAGAAAGGAAAAAAATATATTTAATGGGTAAGAAGTTACTGGATCTCTCAAGCCATGGAAAACAAGGTTTTTTTTTAAATGCTGGGCAGGAGGAGCTTTTTCTCTTGCCAGTTCTCTTGCATATAAATCACTGCTGCGTAATTAAACCATAAAACTCATTCGCCAAATAAATAAAACATCACACAGAGATGTTAACTGTAAACTACAAAAAGTTGGAGCAACAATTTTATTAGCATCTTGTCCCTAATGGAGTCTCCTGCTTGGCTCTGGCTCTGGTGGATGCAGGCGGCCACACGGAACTCTCTGTTTAACAGAGACCAAACGAGCCCAGCTCCTTCCCTGGCTGCCTCAGCTAATTAATTGATTTCTGCTCTGGAACTTCCGAGAGAAATCTGTAGCTCATAAAAGCATCACGTAATGTGGTCGTGCATTCCAAGTCCCTCCTGACCCGTTCAGAATCCCTGAGCACCCAAAATGCACCGAGCCTGCAGTGCCAGCACACAAAACCCTCTCCTGGACGGGCTTCTCCCTCTGGCTGCCACAGAGCCTTTGGACACCAACTGCCAAAGACAAGGAATCCTCCACAGACCTTGTATAAACTGCATTTTCCCAAAGTTTTGTAGACTGGCCACATGTGCCAAGCCTGCCATGAGGGAATAGCAAGAGTTGTTTCCTTGGAGCAAAAAGCTTCTTGTTATTCTCGTCTCAATTTTGAAATGGCTGCTTCAAAATCCTTTCATATTCTGGCATTTTTTTGCCCCCTTATCCGTGTTCTGAAGAGTAAATGAACTGCTTTGACTTAAATTTAGAAGCACATGCCTTCAGCTTCCTGCAGGCACCTGGATGGAGTATTTCCATCCCAGAAAGCCTGATAAAATTATAATCAAAATAAACAGATCTGATAAGACAAATTATTATGCAAGAATTTTTATTAGGCTGTTACCAGTCCTGACTTAGATATATAGTTGTACCTCACAAAAAAAAAGAAGAAGGTTGAGATAATGTATTTCTTTGCAATTAATTTTCAAATAATAAAATAATTTAAAGCAAGCTCCTTAGGGCATGTTACAGGAGATAACTCCCACAGATAAACTCAGCATGGAGAGAAAAGCATCCAAGATTTTCTGTTCAAAACAAACAAAACCCCCCAAGCCCCAACCTCCTGCAGTCTGGCATCCACCAGGCTGCAGAGGCTTCCTCCTCCCTGCCTGGGGGCAGATGGCCCCAGCACCTGAGCCAGGTGGGCGAGGGACCTGCCACCACCAGGCACTGCCCTCCTCACCTGGCAACAGAACCAGCCCACTGCAGGCAGAGCAGGGCAAAGAACTAGGAAAAACTAAAGATTCCTCAAAAAATTGAAATAAATTCCAAGTGAAGACTGCAGAAAAAACTAATTAATTGCCAAGTTTAACTGTAAAATGCAGCATGAAAAGCCGAAAAAATTATGAGATGGTTTTTTTACAGGCATAAAACCTAACAATAAATCTTTTCTTCCAGCACATCACAAAGGGAGAGGGTGCCAAGGAACACCAATTAACGGTGGGAGCGGAAATGAGAACTCAAGGAAATAAAGGCTGGAGTACAAAATATCATCATTGTGCTGTGTAAATCTCTGGTACCTGCAGCTTGATAGTTTGATGTTTTTCCAGTCCCCTACGCCCCAAAAAACATGCAATAGCAAAAAGAAAGTTCCAGAAAAGGATAATACACAGGGCCAAAGGATGACTGATGGACCTGAGGTCTTTTCCAGCCTTAATGATTTTATGGTAAAAAAGACTAACAGAAAATTATCAGGTGACTAGAAAGGGCCACTTTTAACTCAGGACAAGAATATGTCAATTAAAATACTGCATGATAGAATGAATGAATGAATGAATTTAAAAATAAATTAGTTTTCTACCCAATACCTAACAGTGGAATCCACTGTAGGTACCAGAAACTGAGAGATACCCAAAGCTGGGCAGGCTCCTGGAAAGAGTCCAGCAGGAAGTCAGGTGAGTGCAAGGGGCCCAAGGACTGATGGGCTGGACACTGGGATCTCTTCTGACCATTCTCTGGTTTGCTACAACCATTGTTTATGCTCTGAGGATGCAGCTGGGGACTTTTCATAAAGAAATTACTGTCTAAAAAACATGCAAATTTAATTCTCTTTTGAACGACAGTCATTCCTAAACTGTGACCCCAAAACAGACAAGATAAACTGGGTTTTAGTCTCTGCTGCACTCTATGCTGCCTCCCAGTTTGCTTTTCTGCATGACCACTTCTCCATCTGTTCAGATCTGTCCCAAAAATCCTTGTTCCAGGGTGTTTTTCTACTCTGGGCTCTTCCATTTTGTGCTTCTGAGTTTCTAGACTCCTTTTCCCTCTTAGCCATAAAAGCTTCCCTCTTCCCCACCTTCTCCAACAACTTATATAACAAACCCATCCTCCAAAACCTCACTATTCTCTGGGATTCTCTGTGCCAAAACTCAGACAAACCACGCTGGAAGGGCTCCAACCTACACGTGGAGAAGTGACAGAGCCCGATGTCACCAGCCTGCATTTCTGTGCTACACAAAGGGCAGCCTGCCCAGGGCTGGGGCCACCTGGGCCAGGGATGAGCTCTGAGCACCTTCCCAGCCCAAAGCTCTCCACAGTTCCCTGATTCCATGTCCCAGAGCCACAGACAGCAATACTGGTGTCCACCACAAGTGATGCAGGAGGGAAAAGCTCACAATGGGAGTACTAAACCTGACTGTTAGAAAACTGTTCCTTACTATGAGAGCCCTTTTTCACATAGATAAATACATGAATATCACAGATGCATTTTGAAAACAACTATGAAGAGAAAAAATAGAAATCAACCTTAACCAAAATGCATTCTTTTCCACCTCAAAACCAAACCCATGGGGTTTGGCATTATTTAAGCTGCCTTTAGGCTCTGCTGTTCTGTGTCCTTGCTCCCAGCCACACTGGCAGGGCAGTGACCTGTCCCCACGGACACCAGGAGCAGGCAAAAGGCCTGAGCTGCTCTGACCTCTGAAGGATGAGGTCCAGCCCAGTGGAAGTGTCCAAAACCTAAATCCAGCTCCTGGGAGACACTCACTGACCATCCACGGCCTCTAGGGATTTATTTCAGAACCCACTACTGTAGGTTTTGGCTGTAGCCTCCCCTCCTGCACAGAGATCATGACAACAGCTCAACAAAGGGAGCAGCAGCATCCCAGCCACCGTGAGGAGGGGATGTCCTGGGAGGGCAGGTCCAGTCCCCTGCAGCCTGGGAGAAGAAGTGCTGTGTCCTCCTGCCAGAGGCTGGCAGCACAAGAGGAAGGATGTGCTAACACAGACACCAGTCTGTGCTTCATTGAGCTCTTTAACTTACCACTTACACCTCACCAAGGATGTTAGCTGAAATGAAATTCTGTTCATCCTTGGAGCTGACAAATACATCTTTGACATTTTTATTTTATCTGACAATTTTGATTATACACGTACCAGCAGAATAACTGCACTAGTAAGTGCTGTGTTAATCTCTGCTGCTCAGGGAAAAATAGCAAACATAAAATGAAGCTGACACTAATAAAAGTGTTTTATGCTTTTTTACAACTGCTGCTAAATCTCTGGTTGATGTGGCCTTCAGATTCTCAGGAGTCATTCAGGACTCAGCAGAGAACAACGATGTGGTGGCATGTTAAATTTAACCAACACTTTCTAGAGAAATTTTGTCAGATACTTAAGAAGTATCCACAGCATGAACAAAAGTACTTTAATTTTCCTCAGCTGGAAGATGCAATCCCCACTCCCATCCCTGTCCACGGTCTCAGAGTCAGGTCACTCAGACAGCACACCCTCCTACAGGTGTTACACCTCCCTCCAGGTGTTCTCCAAGAGTTCTGCTGTCCCACATTCCATGAAAAAGCCATGAGACCTACGTGCTGAGAGGAATGGAGAACAACCCCTGTTTGTGTGCGTGCCTCACTTGTGCTGAACACACAGAGCCAGCAAGTGAGCATGGACAGGAGAAGGTTCAGCACAAGCCCTGCTGTGCCTCGTTACAACACCCACAGAACACAGCAGGGACTGAGGCTGTCCCCAGCAGCTGCCTTCCAGCAGTTGCCCCGGCAGTTTCCCCCAGCAGTTCCTCCCTGAAGTTGCCCCCATCAGTTCCCCCTGCAGTTCCCCAGCAGTTGCCCCGGCAGTTTCCCCCAGTAGTTTCCCCAGCAGTTCCTCCCTGAAGTTACCCCAGCAGTTCCCCAGCTGATGGCCCATCAGTTCCCCCAGCAGCTCCCCAGCAGTTCCCCAGCAGATGCCCCAGCAGTTGCCCCCAGCAGTCCCCCATCAGTTCCCCCAGCAGTTGCCCCCATCAGTTCCCCAGCAGTTCCCCCAGCAGCTCCCCAGCAGTTCCCCAGCAGTTCCCCAGCAGTTCCCCAGCAGTTCCCCATCAGTTGCCCCCAGCAGTTCCCCAGCAGTTCCCCCA
>WBNO01007149.1:11030-40742 GCA_013400575.1 Peucedramus taeniatus | reverse complement strand
TTCCCCAGCAGTTCCCCAGCAGCTCCCCCATCAGTACCCCCAGCAGTCCCCCAGCAGTCCCCCAGCAGCTCCCCAGCAGATGCCCCATCAGTTGCCCCAGCAGTTGCCCCAGCAGTTGCCCCAGCAGTTGCCCCAGCAGCTCCCCAGCAGCTCCCCAGCAGCTCCCCTGCCAGCCCAGGGCAGTGTTACCTTCCAGGTTCATGCCTGCCTGCAGACACTTGCGGTAGCGGCAGGCGGGGCAGTTCTTCCTGCGGATCTTGTCGATGATGCAGTCGTTCCTGCCGGCACACAGGTAGTTGTGCTGCCCTGGGCACAAGCACAGACAGACAAACATCAGCTCCCCACGGCCCAGACCCCTCAGCCCTTCCCTCAGTGGCAGTAAGGACCACAGAAAACCTTCCCTTGCTGCACTGCCTGTCTTGCACAAACATCGGTACCCGCCTGATTTCACATGTCCAAACCCATTTCTCATGTTCAGATCTCAAAGCCAATACATTTAGGTAAAAATATTGTTTTCTATTTGTTAACGCCAGGCAACTTCTATTTTTAAACCTATTTCCCCTTGCATTTACCAAAGCTGCCTTCTACAGCAGGTTTCCCATTTCTCTAAATAGTTTGACAAGAGACATAAATAATGTGCACAAACATATTCTGAGAAAACACTTGTAAACATTTCTACAGAGCACAGACACAGCTTCATCAGCTGGACAGTCATTAAACCTTCCTGTAACTTACAGCCTGACCTGGACAAACCCAATTCTCTGACATTTTTATGGATTCGCAGATTCAGAGCAAAACTGGCCCTGAAAACATGACAAGATGAAATACATAAAATAAAATAACTGTATTTCTTAGCTGCTTAGAACTAAGGGCAACAGAAGTATCTATTCTTAATTAAATGAGTTATGTGAATGAACGTCTGAAGGTAACTTATTTAGGGAAAGGTATTACCAAAGGATAGCTCCTTCTACCAGACAGGGGTCAAGGAGCATGTTTTTCCAGAGGGCAGAAAGCTGCAGCCCAGGCTTTTACTCTGTATTGCAAAGTACTGACAGTACAATATTGTGAGAAACAAATAGATTTTCCAAATACTAAGTTAATAACAACAGAGTCCAAGAGTTTTCTCACAGGAAAACAGCTTGGAGAAGGAATTTCTTACAAGTCAGCTGTGAAAATTATGGGCATGCAGAGTTCATTCCTATGGCTTTGGCCAAACTTCTCCTGTGAAGCGTCTCAAGCTGATATTCCAAGGAATGTTTTTCTGAATGACCCTCCCACCTCTTCCACTCAGGGAAGAGGAGCCTTCCTGACCCTTGTGCCAGCTTTGTGTTTAATTAACTCAGACAACAGATCCTCCACTCACCATTCTGGTTGCCATGAGCATCCTAACACATAGAAACACACACATGAAACATGAACTGATGCCCATGAGCCAGCACTTCAGTGAGGCAGAGACAACAGTTCCACGTCCCTCCACACTGTTTGATGAGACCACAGTTTCACACATCAATACAGACACTTCAGGTGAGGATTCTCCTGAGCTGCTCCATTCTACTCCTAACAAAGAGCTTCCTCTCCACGAATGCTTGGCTTCTTGTATTTACTGCTCACCTATTCTTGCCTTTTCTAGGACCAAGCTACACTATTTCTTTGTATTACATTACATCAAAGCCTCTGCTCACATGACCATTTTGGGGGAAAATGAAGGAAGTTGGTGCTCCACATCCTCCTGCTGCCCAGGGCTGTGCCAGCAGCCAAAGGAACGCTGCGGTTCTCTCTGCTGCTCAAACCCAGACACTCCACAAATACTCTGCTAAAAACCAGCAGTGAGCCAATGCAGGTGTTCCCAGGGGGAACTGGGGCACACAGGGGCATTTTTCAGAGGCTGGATAATCTCATGCCCATGCCCATGCCTATCCCCGTGCTGCCCACAGCCCCGCTGGCGCCGGGGCTCTGACGCACTGTGGCACCAACAGCTCTGTGCCCATTTGAGCACAGCAGCCTAGAAAAAGGTTGGGAATTGCAGACAAAGGACTTTGGAAGATGGAGTGGAAACTGCTGACGAACAAGGCCGATTTGGAGCAGAGCAGGAGGGAGAGGTGCTGGGGAGTCTGCAGGGAGGGAGGTGTGAGGAGCTGTGAGGAGGATCCAGGGTGGCACACTGGGTGAGAGGCTGAGAGCTGAGCAGGGCTGGGGCTGGAGAAACTCAGTCATGAGGGCTCTGGGCTCTGAAGCACCATGAAATCAGAACTAGAAAAAGCTATCTCTGGCCAGCCTGGGCTCCTGAAGAAAGGCCTGTCTACCCAAAGAACTGCACATAAATCGTCAGCTGCTGTCCCACCTTCACCCTTCCTCTTCTCCTCTGGTTCTACTCTTTGCTGAAAGAATGCACTTTATATTGACTTCCTAGACACTGACACTTCCAGTTTCTGTGACTATTTCTGTCACAGTACACAGGCCTGGAGGCAAAGGTGGAAAAAAGGGCTTTGGCTAAAGGCCGGATAATGAGTGTGCAGAGTCAGCTTGATCTGAGCACTAACAGGTGCCTGGCAGCCACTAATAAAAAGGATATTGCAGAAACAAATTCTTTTTACATGTGTTCCTAATAAGAAAAATGCCTATAAAAGACAAAACCAAATTATTTGTTCCTTAAAGTGAGGACTAGGACTAACAGATCCTGGAAGCAGTCCTGCAAACATCCATGTCATCTAATGGAAGGGTTTATGGTGCTGTGGCCCAGCTGACATGGTGGTGATCAATCAAGGCTAGACTTGATGAACTTGGAGCTCTTTTCCAACCTTAATGATTCTGGGATTCTGTGAAAAGTGGGATAATTTGTGGCACAGTCAAAATGGAAGCAGAGGTGAGCCTCGAGGAACTGATTGCCACAAGCCTGCTTACATTTTTAGTATCAAGACTGTTGATTTATGGTGTGTCAAAGCCAAAAGGAATCACTGGGGTGATTCCTTCCTGTATCAATACTTTTGTGATTTATTTGCACTTGAGAACAGGCAAACCCATGGCTACGGCGCACGTCCAGGTGACATATAAATTGTCTTCTGAGGGATCTCTGGTGACCATGTTTTAATCAAAGGTACAGATGATTATTTGCTTTGCACTTGAGCTCATACTGCCTTGTTATACTTCAGCTGCCACAGAGCCAACACCCCTTCGTGACCAGCAGAACCCACGACATGAACTTGACTCTCCTTCCATGGAGCTCCCCACGGCACCCGGTGAGCCAGAACTGGGGCAAAGTGCTGCTTCTGAGGACTGAATGGTGGCTTGTCTTTGTCAAACAGCCTTCCCTCTCCTCCAGTGACCCCAGCTTGCACAAATGTCAGCAGAAAAAGCCTGGTTTAGAGAGGGCTGCACGAGGAAGGCACAAGACAGGAAACCCTGAGGGCCAGAACTAAGAATGATGTTCTTCAGACCTGAGGAACCACCATCTTCCCAGAAACACTGGGAATATGCTCCTGTTTTTCTGCATGTGATACTAAAGCAGAGACAGATCTTGAGGTACAACCTAGTCCCTTACAAAATGGCTACTGATGCACACAAAAATCACACAGTCCTTATTCACATTAGTTTCCATCATCTCTGTTTTCCAGAATGATTTTCTCTAATCACAACTAGACAGAAATCTCAGTGATCCAATCCCACACACGTCCCTGGTACCCAGTGTCCCTGCAAGTAACACCCAGGGACATGGATGCAGTTCAACCAACATTGTTTACAGGAAAACTACAATAAGCTCACACACAACAGATTTACCAAGTTCCACCTAAGTTTTCTACACAAGCTAACTAACCTTAAATTGAAAAATCACAAACTTTACAAATCTATTGCACACAGACAAATATCTGTATAAAAATGGGACAAATGAACAAAGAGAACAGTGAAAGAAAATGAAAGAGACAAAAGCCGAAACAACAATAAATTCTTTTACACAGAGTGAATGGGAGCATTTTATCAATGTGAATGGAATCCATGCTTTGGATAATGCACCATTATCAATGTGGTTTACTATGACAAGATCAGTGACCTAATGGATGTTCAGTAGGATTCTAGCAAAACCATGGATGCTGGGTTTGAAAATGGACAATGTGTGTAGGACAAACTGATCCAAGCAGGTCCTACCTTCCACTGCCCTTTTGAAGAACACTTTGCAGCTGCCACATGTCAGGACACCGTAGTGGCACCCGGAGGCCTCGTCGGAGCACACCAGGCAGAGCTTGGGAGGTGGTCCCGTAGTTGCTGAGGTTGTGGATGGAGAAGAGCTTACATCTGACCTCATTCCAGGGCTGAAACAAAGCAGAAAAATACCTTTAACTGGGATAGAGGTGAGCACAGGGCTCGTACCTGCCAGGAACAGCTTGTACCCACCCTCGGTGGGACAGTTCTGCACACAGAGCACACCAGAAACAGTTAAACAAGGACTTCTGTAAAACCCTAGTAAAGCTGTATGGATTTTTCACAGCCTATTTGGCTGCATCAAGATTCCTTCCCTTACACGTTTCTGAAGCCAAGTTTCTTGCACAATTATCCCAGCCTTTAAAATTGACTCTTTAAACACGCTCTTACTCCATATTGTTTCCATTACTGCCACATTCCCTGCAGTCTGCACAAGGGCTCCCTTCCCAGCAGCACCACCGGCTTTTCTACTGGGATACTGTTATGCAAGAAGCTGTGCAAATTGGGCCATATAGCAACAAATATTCTCAGTAACAAGTGATCGTTTCACCCCAGCAGTTTATAAGAAGAGTGAGAAATATCCCTCATTTCAGGATCTGGATGTAAACACCCAGCCCAGCTAAAAACGAAGGACTGATTTGTTAAGGAAAAAAACCCAAAACCCTCTTAGAACAACAAACAATCCATCGTAATCACCTTGGAGCTGCTCCTAATCCTCAGGGCTGACCCAGCAGTGCTGGGCCAGAGCTCAGGGGCGGATCTTATGGTGGCTTATCTTCTCTGATCTTACAGAGCTGCATGGCACTCTTATAGACCAACCATGATCTCAGAGACCAACCCTGATCTTACAGACCAACCCTGATCTTACAGACCAACCAGGCCCTGCCCCACAGTCCTGGAAAGGCCCAGCTGCTCAGTTCATCCACCTCCACATGAGGAAGAACTTCCCTCCACGGAGGGTGGCAGAGACTAGAACAGCTGCCTAGGAGGTCATAGAGTGTCCCTCTCTGGACACATCCCAAACCCACCTGGACACGTTCCTGTGTCCCTGCTCCAGGTGATCCTGCCTTGGCAGGAGGTAGGACTGGATGATCTCCAGAGGTCCCTTCCAACCCCAGCTATTCTGTGATTTCCAACTAAGTTTGAAACTCCTAAAACACGATTTCTATACTGCCTGCTTCACTTGAAACTGAATTTTCACAGAAAATCCTGTTCACCAGGGTTCCAGCCACTCTCCAGATGAAGCTAGAAAAATGACACTTTTATTTAAGGTTTTGGTGCCTCTCCTTGGAAACTCTCCAGACCATCCACATTCCCTGATGTGGGTTTAGCATTTGTATGTGGGATGGCTTTTGCATGGAAAATTCCTTTTCCTCTCCTCAAGGAAGTCTGACCAGATTTGATCACACATTTTAAAAAACCCACAGCTCCAACACGCTCACGCAAACCTTAAAATTCCATCCCAAATTAAGATACTCCAACACCTGGGAGCTCTGCTTTTGCACAGGTCCATATGTCCCATCCCCAGAGAGCACCTCAGAAATGGCCCATCCAATGATCCAAAGGACTTTGCCATTGTGTTTGTCCTCAATCCTACAGGGATTGAGGCAATCAAAAGACAAGGAGCAGGATCCTCCCACTCAAACACAGCGGGATCAAAGTCAAACCACAATAGATCTGTCAATGAAGTTCTCACTTTGACAAAAATGGAACCAGAAGGCAGAGAGAAGTGAAAATTACTTGCATTAGGGGGAAAAATGAGACAGCACAGGCAGGCAAAGACCTAAGGGATGTGCAGACCCCCTAAAACCAGTGTCTGAGCTGGGGAGAAGCTGAGCTGTGTCTGAGAGCAGAGAGGGCTGGGCAGAACAGAAAACACCGGACAGGAACACAGCAACAGCTTCAACGCGCTGCAAGAGCAGTGGGAAGAGAAGAGCAGAGAAGGACCAGAACAAGGGTGGTGCAAAGCCCTCAGCAGGGAAGGCTGGCAGCAGGAATGGAGGAGAATGAGTCAAACTTGAGGAAAAAGGGAAGAAAAAGGCCCCTCTTTTCCCAAAGGGAAGAATGCCTCTTTCCAGAATTTGGAAAAGAACTCGGATCTGTCACATCGCTCCTCTGCGTTCAGAAGTATCTGTGGAATGTTCAACACGTCTCCTCCGTGGCTCTGCCACGAGGCTGCCAACCCCCACAACGTGTCTGTCAGCTGGAGCAGCGCTCACTGAGGGACTGCATCCCTGCTCATCAGCCATGGCACGCCCTTCCAGGCTTTTCCAATTAATTAGTCTTCTTTTAAAGAGCGGCGAGCTTTGATAAACCCCTCTGGTTGCACAACGCAGCCCTCAGCACCCGGGCCGTGGCAGGATGTAACCCAAGCCAGTCCCACCGATTCCATGTCCACAGCAACACGCATCTTTAATTACAGGCTCACCCTGCTTTCTGCCTTCCTCAAGTGCACAGACCTCTAGGAACAGCCCTGGAAGGATGGAGGGGCACTGCCCCGTCCCCTCTGAGCACCGAACTGCCCGGCTGCAGCTCGTGGCTGTAGGAGCAGAGACCTCATGGGAAGGAAGCTGAGGATTCACATCTGTTCCTGCTGTGCTGGCCCTGGCCAGGTGTGCTGCTCCGTGGAGATCTCACAAGGAGCCCAGAGATGAGAGGAGAACCTCAGGCTTGAGAGCCGCCCTTGGTTCTTTGCTCTCTCGCATCTTTCCTGTCTAACCATCAGACAAGTAATTCTGACCTCAAAGCTTTGCTTCCTTTCATGTGATACACATATTACTTTCTTTGCTTTTTTTTTTTTAATTCTCTCCCCAGCTTACTGATACATTTAGAAAAACAAATTTGTTTCTCTACTTTTAGACTGTCATATGCAAAAAAAAGCCCCCAAATAAAAAACCCAACACTTACCTCAAAACCAAGCAATGCCCCTTCTACAAACAGCAATCACCGTCTGGCTACTCTAAGATGCCTTATTTTCTCTAAAGGTTTAGGCCCAATAGCTCATTTTCTAAGACTAAATATTTCAGATTAAACACTGAAGTACAGGCTAGAAGCTATGAATTTAAATAAGGAATATATAACTTGAGAACTTCACTTCATTAAAATTATTAAAAAGATGGAAACATCTTTCTATGTATAGTTTTGAAGACAGCTAATTTAGATACAAAAATAAAACTCTTTATACCTCTCCAATTTCTGACAAAAGCGTTTTTAAGGAAACATTCATCAGCTGTCAGGGAAACCATGACAGTGCCAAACATATTCCACTGAAACTTTTCAGTCACCTTTAATTTTTAAACAGGGCTCATTTTCTGTACCAGCACCGCAGAAAATGTAATATGAGAAAGAAAACAGATGATATGACTTCTAAAACTAAAAATAAATGATTACATTGATTAATACAGCAGTAGCCAGCAATCTAATCCGGGCTGCAGGCATATCTTCCCAGCCTGGCTGTATCAGATAAGGGCAATATTTACTAACCGTGTGGAGAGCTGCCAGCCAGCCCCGCTTGGAGAACACCACCAGGAGGGATTGCAGGGCAGCAGGGCTCCTGCAGGAGCCACAGCTAAGCAGGCTGACATTTCATATAAATCTCTCACCTATGAAGTTATACACAGTAAAAGGCAAATGACCACTTCCTAAGGAAGCGGTAAGGCAGGGAAATTACACTCTGAGATAATATAATAATGGAATACCTTTCAGTATTTACAGAAATTGTTTTCAACTCAACAAAACACTAATCAATTCCGAGTCTCATCTAGATAAAAGAAAAAATCAAGCAGTATAGACAAGAGAGGAAACAACCTCCCAATTTTCAGGGTTCCAAATCAGTAAAAATTTGTAAAAACTTTTATATTTCATTTTGAGAGGCAAGGTATTGGTATGGGGTACTAAAGTACATTCCCACGTATTCTTCAGAAACTATTCATATACAATCTGGTTTTATTTATTTGTATAGATGTATTCATAATTTCCAGTCAATGGAACATACGGGGCAAAATGGGAAACCTTAATGAGGGGGGTGAAATGGGAAATTTTAATGAAGCAGGCAAAATGGAAAGGCTTAACGGAGATGCCGCCCCTGTAAGGAGCTCCCAGAAATCAAGCTGTTTAACTAAAGCCATTTCAGGGTTAATCATTCACCAGAGACTTCAGCCCCGGCTCAAGGGTCACCTGCAGCACCGCCGGGTGTGGCAATGGCTCTGGGGAGAGAGGGCTCCTGTCCCCGGGTCCTGCTGGGGGATGGTGACAGCCACAGCCTGGGCAGCAGGACACACGGACAGGGGCACAGACACACGGACAGGGGCACAGACACACGGACAGGGGCACACACAGACAC
Source organism: Peucedramus taeniatus (assembly GCA_013400575.1). NCBI lineage: Eukaryota > Metazoa > Chordata > Aves > Passeriformes > Fringillidae > Peucedramus > Peucedramus taeniatus. Next base: position 32,206 of record WBNO01007149.1, on the reverse strand, counting down.
AGACAGGGACACACAGACACGGGCACACAGACACACAGACAGGGGCACACAGACACACACACGGACAGGGGCACACACACAGACACACGGACGGAGCACACAGACAGGGGCACACACACACACACAGACACATGGACAGGGGCACATGGACACGGACAAGGAGCCCCGGGCTCTGGCCCTGCCACCAGCCATGGACACGGAGCAGATGCAGGGGAGGAGGGGTTCACTCTGTGAAGGAACAGCCTCCTCCCAGGTCAGGTGGGCACTGCTGAGGAGAGCATTTGCTTGTCTCTCTTCTTTTTGTCTCTACTCTGAAGAACAGAAAGTCTCCCCAACACATGGAATGGGCACAATGTGCTGAACCTACTAACACTGCAATACAGTTTAAAAAATACACCGTCCTCCTGTTACTTTGCATTATTTAATGAAAATCACAAAAGCATTGAACTTTCAAGAGTAGGTTTAGATTTGACATTGGGAAGAAATTCTTCCCTGTGAGGGTAGGCAGGCCCTGGCACAGGGTGGGCAGAGCAGCTGTGGCTGCCCCTGGATCCCTGGCAGTGCCCAAGGCCAGGCTGGACAGGGCTTGGAGCAGCCTGGGACAGTGGAAGGTGTCCCTGCCATGGCAGGGGTTGGATGGGTTGATCCTCAAGGTCCCTCCCAACCCAAACCATTGCATGATTTTCTGATCCTATGAAGAACAACTCTAGTGAGACAATGACAAGGGGAACACTTTCAGGAGCCAAAATTACTGACCATTTCCAGCCTACAGCCTGCACCCCTTTTCACCATGCATGAAAGGGATGGTCAGCCTGGATCACATTCTGTCCAAAACAGGAGGTCACTCCTCACACACCCAGACACCAAAAGGTGGCCCACCACACATCCTGGTTCTGCAGCTCAACTGAACTAACTACTGGGAATGGACTCCTAAAAGCAAGTTACTTATTGGTGTAAGTGGTATCACCAAACTAAGAGTAAAGAAACCATTTCCAATGTCATTGCCATCTGGGCCTCCTCCTTATCTTCCAGACATGAGAACAATGTAAACACTAGGCTGTGGATACTGCCTGATTACATTTTTTGAATTGTTTATTTATTTCTTCATTAACTAGAGAAACTATTAATTATTTTATATCCTTTTAGGCAGGGAAGTAGTTTTGAGTTCAAGCAGGAAGAAATTTCAATCCAAAGCTGTTGACACTAGACTTGTCATGACTATTAAAACCAAAGTGTGATTGCCAATTGGAAATGATTCCAGAAAGGCATTTTGCTGAGAACCTGAACCATTGGTTTCTTCTGTCTCTTGAAATGCTTTCACTTCATTCTGAAGAGACTGAAAATTGGTAAGAGCCCAGGTTTTCCTCCCAGGCTGCCTGAACTCTGCAGACACAGAGCCAGCCCTGGCTGGCTGGGTGCCACAGAGGGGGCACAGAGCCACTGCAGAGGCACAAACCTCATGGTGACAGACCCCAAGCCAAGGAGTCCTGGGGTGCTGACTGCTCCTAAAGCCACAAATCCTCCCTCCACACAACTTCCTTACAGATCCACCTATTCTTCAGTTCTCTTTCTTATTTTCTGTTTAAAATGGAGACCTGGATGGTTTTGGTAGGAGTGCTGGTCTAGACAACAAGCATGTCCTCAATGATGCCGTAACAAATGAAAAATCTACTCTGGAGTATTTAACCAAAGCCTGCAAATAAAAGCCCCCAGCATTTCTGGTTTCCAGCTGCTCTGAGAACCAGGACGATTAACACGGTTTCCTTTATCACACACCCAGATAAACACAGTATTTAAAAACCCCTGATAAGCCAGGAAATCAGATTTTGAACTAACGGTCTCGTTTCGTGCAGCATGTCTGTGACACGGCCAAGATAATGCCACCATCAGGGATGTGTCACTCCGGAAGGCCACGGCCGAATTTCCTTCACTGCTGGAGCCAGAAACTCATGGCAGAGAAACTCCTGGTGTGCAGTCAGAGGGGCAGGAACTGTCCCTCCTCCCGCCCTGTCACAGTAAATGTTTCTAGGGGACTGCCAGGGCTCTAACAGAAAAATTTAAAATATGAGAGATCCCCCAAGAGCAAAGTCTCAGGATCATCCCCACCCACAGAACACACCTTTTACCATCCCTTCATACAGCTAAAGCTGGCTGCAGGATTTGTGGGTTTCTACAGCCAAACAAATACTGCTGGCAAATGCCACCAGCACGGAAGCAGAACAGGAATCTGCAGATTGCCAACACAACACACGGAGCAAACCCACTCTGGCAGCCACGGCTCCCGCGGCCAGCGGCGCTCTCCAAGCCCTCTCCAAGCCTGCACCACGGCTATTCCCAAATCCTGAGGAGCACCCTGCTGAGTGGACTCTGAGCTCTCTGGAAGCACCGAGGAGCTGCTGGCAGTTCCAGAGGCCCCGGCCCCGAGGCCAGCCCTGGCCCTGCTGTGAAATGGCGCCCGCTCCCATCTTGGCATCACCGGGAGCGACGCCGGAGCAGCCGCGCCGAGCCGAGCGGCCGCGCTCCCGCTGGAGCCTCTCCAGAACGTAAAGGTTTCAAGGGCACAGGCAAAGCTTTCTTGGAATGGATAAATGGTAATTGATGTTGCAGCTGCAACCTCAGCCAGAGCTCTTGGGATTTCAAATGTACTACAGACCTAAAGCATTTATGGCCAGAATATGATAATTAAATTATATGTTCTAAACTTTTATATTTATTACAGTGCTCCAGTAAAGCAGCCAAAAAGTCTTACCTTCAAGGGTAGAATTCATTTCTAGATGAATCAATTTAGGTATACTTTTCCAAAGTTTTGTGCTGCTTTTTAAATTTCATTGTGGACCCTTCCTTCCCTAAATAAAGAGGCAGCAAAAAAAAGAGACCCAGACAAAAGCCAGCACCTCTATACTTAAATACAAACTTTACATAAAAATATGGAATTAAATTATCCTGGGCCATACCAATTGTTTATGCTTTGCTGGATGACAGAACCATTTGATCTACCTGTATTTACAGCCTGTGGATCATCCCAAACCTGCAGGCACAGGGACACGCTCCGTGCTCACACTGAGGTGAGCCAGGACCAGGACAGCTGCAAAATAATGCACTCTACAATAAAGTGCAGAAGTCTGAGCAGAATTAGATCTTTTTTTAAATTTTCAGTGCATCCAAAGAAATGTCTCAGCCTGGAGAAAAGGAGGCTCAGGGGGGACCTTGTGGCTCTGCACAATCCCTGACAGGAGGGGACAGCCGGGGGGATCGGGCTCTGCTCCCAGGGAACAGGGACAGGAGGAGAGGGAACGGCCTCAGGCTGGGCCAGGGCAGGCTCAGGGTGGGCACAGCAGGAATTTCTCCATGGAAAGGGGGGTCAGGTACCGGGAGTGCCCTGGGAGGTTTGGAGAGCCCATCCCTGGAGTGCCCAAGGAAGGGCTGGAGGTGGCACTCGGTGCTTTTGGCTATGGATGAGATGGGGATGGGGCACAGCTTGGACTCAATAGCATTAAAAATCTTTTCCAACTTCTGTGGATTCTGGGGTTATGTATCAGATCTCAGCAGCCTCAGAGCTGCTTTACCTTTCTTGGAAGCAGGTTTTTAGTTTTCTGAACCTTGCAAACTAACCAAGAGTCAAGATACTGCCCAAAAACGTATTGTGTTAACACTGACCCTTTAACACACCAATTCCATGGGCCAGCACTTGGAATTCAACAGCAGCAGAACTGCACTGAGACATTCTGCGGTGATCAAGAGATTCATGAGCTCAGAGCAGCCACAGCATTTTGGCTCTTCCTCCACAATCAGCATAGATCGGATCTGATCCCTTATTCCAGCACACATTAATGTTGTACCAGAGGAACTGAACTTAAAATATTAAACAGGACTTGTTCCATTAATGACCTCAGCGTGAGCCGTGTCCAGTGCTCGTGTCAATCACAGGACTGTCTGCAGGCTGCCAAAATGATGCTGCTAGGAAAGGAGAGAGACATCTGGAAAGCTGATTCTAACATATATGGAAAAATGTTAATGATACAGAAAGGCAGTAAAAGATAAAACTAAACTACAGTAGAATCATAGAATCCCAGAAGGGTCTGGATTTGAAACGATCTTAAAGACTCCCTGCCATGGCAGGGACACCTTCCACAATCCCAGGCTGCTCCAAGCCCTGTCCAACCTGGCCTTGGACACTTCCAGGGATCCAGGGGCAGCTGCAGCTTCTCTGGGCACCCTGTGCCAGGGCCTGCCCACCCTCAATATCCCATCTAACCCTGCTCCCTGATAATGGGAAGCCATTCCCCCTTGTCCAAAATCCCTCTCCAGCTCTCCTGGAGCCCCTTTAGGCACTGGAAGGGGTTTCAAGGTGCCTTAGAGCCTTCTCTTCTCTAGGCTGAAAAGCCTCAAAGCTGCAGTATAGCCCTGCCACAGTCAAATAACCATCAAGACATAAATAAATTTATACTTGTAACTAGGAAGTTAATTTCTTCTATTCTGAAAAAACACAGTAAAATTAAGACTCTCCTACTGCCAGTGGAACATCCAGCAGTGGTCTGGACCTGGAGTTGTATCAATGTGGACACACAGACTTATTCACCAGCTCATGCTTTTAGCTGCACTGCAGAGCTAATTCCTGCTTTACAGCAACAAAAATCAGAAGAAATATAAAGAAAGAAACTAAAAGTAATGTAACTCAAACACAAATAACGGAGCAGAAATAACACCTTAACTCTGAGCAGGAAGAAGAAGAGGAGAAGGGAAGGATGAAGAGAGGGCAAGAGAAGCAGAAAGGAATGTATTTTCCTTCATTCCTTCTCCAGCCCTTCCAGGAAGTTCTGCTCAGAGGGGATGTGATACTGAGGCTGCTGAATTCCTTGGAGCACAAACCCATTTCCCTGTTTCCCTGTCCCTCTGGAGAAAGCCCTGCAGGACAGGACAGGTGCTCCCCCCACACGGGCTCTCTCAATGGGAGGCACATTTACACCTGCAGCACTTCTTGATGGAATATTAACCAGCGTGTTGCACTCTGGGCTCTGCTTCAGTGCAAATCTATGGAGAAGAGGGATGGGGATCAGCGCCAACTTCAGGTTTTGGCCTCGGTCCATTTGGTGCAGAGCCAGGATGACTTGGTCGACTGTTGAGTCATCGGTTGGTTCAATTGACATTATTTTACATTTGACTGGTTATTGTTCTTTAAACTTTGAACAGGAGTCCAGAAGCTCAAAAACCACCAGTGGACCAAAAAGAAAGCGGCCAAAACAGAGTTTAAACAATGCATGTAAGCAAGAAAAATACTCTCCTTAAATGGAATTTGCTCTTAGTAGAAACTACTAAAAAATCAAAATCTACCACGTGGTTTAAAACACGTCTGTTATATTCCCAATACCAGTAAGAAGGAAAGCAAACTTTGTCCCCCAAAATAAATCAACTGGTGAATGAGAACTGTATTTTTAACAGCAGCATATTCCTGAAATTTTGGATGGCCAATGAGCATACTGGTCATTTGCTTCAGCCAGTGCTCAACCTACAACAGAAAATGAAAAGATTTAACTCCCAGAAGTTACTGCTTCAGTACTGAAGACACCCTTCTGTTTGGCAGAAGAGATGCCCATAAACCGTAGTGGTTTGTTTCCACATGGATGTGACATGAAATGAATCCATTACACAGATAATTTGCATTTACCAACAGGAATTAGTACTGAAGGTTCATTCCTATTGTTTCCAAACTGTTTACTAAACTCATTGTGTTTCCACGCTAATTTCAGGTATGTATTCATACTTTTTGATCCCCTGAGAGGGAAATTGTTATATCCACTTATTCTCATCAGCAGCTACAGAAATGAGCTGAGGAGGAGCTTGAGCTGGCTTTAATGGGAAGTGCAGTGGGAAGGGAGACTGGGCTTTGCTACAATAAACCCGCCAGGACGGAATCAGCTTTCGTGACGGCTTCCAAGAGCATGAAAAACAAACAAAAACCAATAAAAACATCATATCCTGGGTACTTTGCTGGAAGACAAAAATACTTGTGATGATTTTGAGATCTTAGTCACAAGGATGACGACTGCAAACTGCTGTCAGCGCCACAGGCCCGAGCCGAGGTGCAGCGCCAGCTCGTGTGGATTATGCTCCCCATTTAGTCATGAGCACTAACGTCACTTGAAAGGGTAGAGATTCTTTTTTATCATCTTACAGAGGGAACAGAAATTCTTGCAGGAAAGACAAGGAGCAAGTTCAATAATTCCTGGTGACTTAAAAATCAGAGAGTTGCTGACGGACCAGCACGGTGATGGCTCAGGGCCCTGAGGGAGAGGCCGAGGCCTCCCCCCAAACCCTACAAAAAGCTTTTCTTTCCTGTTTCACATTTAGTTCTTGGTGCATTTTATCTTTTATATCCAGACCTGTGTGCCTACGTAACAGAGCTTAAAATTGAGCAAATATGTTAAAAATCATTTCCCAAACTCTAACAACCACTTTTAGCACCCTTCAGAACACAATTTCACTTCACTTTAACTGGCCTCTGACACAGTGGATGCAAAGAACAAATCCGAAACCACTCTTCCCCGCATGAACAGGAAGAAAAGCACATCCCAGGTTTGTTTATTGGCATTAAATCAGCCACAGAAACTTGTGTAATATTTTCAGAAGGCCAAGCAAGGAGTAGCACCCCAGACCTGTATGACGTGTATACTGTATGTAATTTCCAAGGCACTTTTAAGTCAACTTTATTGAATTATCCAGTAGAGTGCTGTAATTACTTTTGTCAACACTGTTAAGCAATTACAGATACAATTTCTGCTATAACATGCACACACAGTAGGTTATTACCTGCTTTTATTTCCACTTGGCAACCACGTCACACACTCAAGACTATGAAGATGTTTCACCACATCCCTCCTGTTGCCCACACCCGACCTTTACAGGCAATTCTCACCCTGGGGCTTTGGGCTCCTTTGTGGTGTGCTTTTTTACCCCCATGATACTTTTAGCTCTTGCCTTCTCCCCTCCTCCTGGGTTCTGGCATTATTTTATCCACTTTCCTCTGTCCTCTCCCCTCCCTGTCAGCTGAAGGAAGCTCTATTCCTTCCTCGCTGAACCTCGCACTGTTTCCTGGCCACATTGTTCGTCTCTGCCTCTTTGTGTATTTTCTCTTCCTGAGCAGCACTGGGAACCCCTCCCAATTAAACTCCATCTGTAAACTTCATTAATGGGCTGTTTACCTCTCTCACACAACCACCACGACAGGGACAGACAGGCAGACCACAAGTGCTCCACACCATCCCTCTTATCCGAGAGCACCTCAGGGCTGAACTTACTGCAAGTGTCCAACAGCAGCAATCCCAACACTCTTTCTGAAAAGTATTAAAAACTTTCCTGCTGGGAAACTCTTTTCTTTTCTGAATTTGAACACGTCACAACAGCTCAGATCAAACATTTAAACTATGGTCATTACTCAAGATTTACTCAATGGAGTATGTATTGCATTCACAGCTGCAACAGGTTTTGAAGTCATCTGAAGACTGCTCCAGTGAGAGAGCTGTAGTATTCCTTATGGAAAAATTACTGGGTGTTCACTACTGAAATGTGGGAAAGGCGGAATTCACTGCATGCTGGGTTTGGAAGGTGAGCTCACTCTGCTCAGCACCTGAAGAAAACTAGTGTTTAATTCCATTTTAAGACTATGTATTAGTCCCTAAGGCCTTATCTCCTTCCATAAGCATAATTACACAGAAGGTGAGAGGACGAGTATGGCAATCTGTTTCCCATATTATTGATGAAATCAAACAATATAAAAATACCAAAAAATGCTTTTTGAGCTGTAGCTAGGAAGGGTTTCAAAGCTACAGGCACCTGAAAAGAGTGTATCAGAGACAAAAATCTGACAAAGTTAGATGCAGGATAGGAAAAAATGAAAGTTTGTCAGCCAATTCCTTCAACCCATCAGACAATCAGTCAACCCAACAATCCTACCTTTAAAAAATATTAACATAAAGCAAAGGAGAAAAAAAAAGATCCATTTCAGTAAGACATACTGAGAAGACCTCACTGGGGGTACAACTTCATTTACCTCAGTCTCAGCTTTACAATCAGCATCTTCAGCAGCAAGTACCAAAGAAACAAACCAAAGCAGCATTGAAACTGCCAGGGTGCAGACCCCATACAGGTGCAATCACACACACTGAACAAGCTTTTAACTCCAAATAACAGGGGATGCTGACATTCACAAAGCCTTAAGTTTTCAAATGAAAAGCACATGGAGGTGCTTTTATCTAAAACACAACATCCTGGTTTCAACAAGCATTTCTGTGTTGCTTTATCAGTACAATAACTTCAGCTGCTGCTGCATCTTTGTGAGACACTGATCCAATGGCTCTGCAAACTGCAATGCTGGAATGAGGTGCCCTCAAAAAAACAGCTTTTCTACCCTTGGAAAGCTTCTCTCAGATTCGAGGGGCTTTAGAGAAATTAACCCCGAAACAAACCAGGTTTAGGAAACAGCAAAGTGGTTAATCTTTCCTTATTTTTAACAGTGGTTTCTGGGCAAAGCAGCACGTGAGGCTCCAGACACGTCAGCACAGCCAGGGCTCCGAGAGCAGAGGCTGGGACCAGCCTGGCTCCCAGCACAGTGCTCCCACCCAGGCTCTCAACAGCCCCCAGAAGGTGCAGCTACCCCAGGAGTATTTTTAAGGTGCAATAAATACATGTATGACCAAAGCCTCGCTGTATTTCCAGGCTAAAATCCGTCTGACAATGTCTAACTGCTCTTATGTCACTTACATGCTCTGTCTGAGAAACATTAAACAAAGGTCACGCTGACAAACACGTTTGCAACAGGAACAAACCCAGCTCTGACTGCACACTTAACTCTTTGTGAGGAGAGGGCTCTGCTTGAACCTGCAGACAGAGCCTAGTTTGGGCAGGGATTCACCTGGCACAGGTTTGCACAGGTGGCTGCAGGTGCAGGGCTGCCAGTGGGACCAGCGGGGTGTCAGATGGAATCTGCTGTGCTGGCCTTTCCTGGAGACAAGGAGCTCTCGGTGCTATGGAGCCATGCCACTGATTCCCAGGAGAACAGGAGCCCTCTGCTCTTATGGAGCCATCCCACTGATTCCCAGGAGAACAGGAGCTCCTGGTTTTCATGGAGTCATCCCACCACACATGGGGCTTTTCCTTTCCACCCTGCCTAGGGAAGCTTCCACTATCCAATCTACTCATGGCAAGGTAATAAAGGATTTGGCTGAGAGACAAACCAGGTTAAAAGTTAAGACAACATATGGATCATGTAGGATGGATACAGTCCTAACATTTCAGTGTCTCAACGACCAATCTGTAAGGTATAATTGAGACTGTCAACAAATAAACCACCACCAGAGAAAATGAAAAACAAAAGAACTAACACATCCAAAGAATAAAATATTTTTAAAAACCTAGGGCCAATTTTTCCCCTGAAATTAATTTCATCTCACTTCAGGAACCCAAAGAGGTACTAATTTTAGAAGTATGGCTATCATGAACACTTACCTGGCAATACAGAGAAACACTGAACAGCCAAGAACAATCCAAGCCTGTTTCTCCTCCCCACTGCCTCATGGAGAAAACTGAACTATGGATAATTATGCTCTTAAATTTGAGTCCTCAGCACGTCTGAATTTAGATGAGATTAACCAACGCCTGAATATAAATTATCATCAAAGTGACAGGAAGGAATGTCTTAAGTTTTGTATTTTCTTATTTGTGATGCTGAACACGTCATCAATATCTACAGCTTTTCCTACCTGCAATACAGATTTTCCTCTTACCCCTGATTCTGTATGTGGAACCTACAGCTGGTCCTGGGAGAAAAACCCAGGAAGCACCACGAGAGAAATACAGTAAATGATAACACGACAAGAGCAGACCCACCAACGTCCAGTACTGCTGCTACTTCTCAGTATTTTGGAAACTGTGGTACTTCAAAAAGCTTGGAAAAGTCACAACTTAACCCCATTTTCCCCTGCAACAATCTGTAAGGAAATACCAGATCCAGGCAAAAGGCTGCAGCTCCTCACCTCAGCTGGAGATAAGCAGGTTGGCCTTTCCAAGGAGACAATAATGAGTGTTTCCCTGGACTGATTATTCTTGCAACTTTCATCACAAATCCTGCAGCATCTGGCACTTCAGCTTCGCTTAAGGGCTGACAAGTAAAAGAATCTGTCTTTTCTCAGAAAATCTGTTCTGGGCTGAGAAACGTATGTGCAGAAGAGCTCAAGAACAAAGCAGCACTTCTGATTTCAACCAGGGAGAGAAAATGGGCTTAAACTGCTGCACAAAGAAAAGAAAAAGAAAACATTATTGCTCCCAGCTCCTGGATTATCCAGCCTGGGATAAGGTAGGGGCAGGTTTGGAAGGAGCTGCCCAGGGAGGTTTGGATCCCCATCCCTGGAGGTGCCCAAGGAAGGGCTGGAGGTGGCACTCAGAGCTCTGAGCTGGGGACAAGCTGGGTATGGGGCACAGCTGGGACTCCATGGTATTGGGGGTCTTTTCCCACCTCAGAGATTCTGGGATTCTGTGATCTGCACAACCTTTTCTCAAAGACCTCAAAAGCTTCCTTCCAAATTGCCCAAGCCCAAATATCTGAGGAGCTCTTTCCCTAATTTTAATATTTAGGCCAGGAAAGCAATTTAATTGGAGGAAAAAAGTTTTTACTTTTTGTATTTTAAAAGAAATTACCAACTAAATCTCACGATTAGGCTGAACCTCAAACCAAGACCCGGTAGTGTTTTTAATCTTTGTAAGAAAAACTTGAAATATTTTATGGACTTTGATGAAGCAAGAAACAAATTCCATGGCTCAATGCTAACACCAGGAGACAAATCCCAGTTCTATATGCAGCCCATGGCTCCCAGGGTGCAGGAGGTTAAGGACCAGCCCTGAGGGGAGCACCTGTGGCTGTGTTCACCTGCACAGCCCTACATGTACAGTCAGGTATTTTCCAGAAATTCAGTGTATTATGGGAATGTAACGTGTTCAGATGCCTGGAGCCCTGCAGGGACTGCACAAGGCAGCCTAGCAGAGGACTCATTACAGCCTTAACTGCAGCCAGGAATGGGCTCCCAAGACATGGAATAAACCCATGGTTACTGCTCTCCTGCTCAGTACCAGCCTCCTCCTTCCCCCAGCGAGAGCCACCCAAGAGTGCTGCAAAGCCAGAAATAACCAAATTCATTCCTCCCAGATTCACTTTTTCTGCTCGGCATTTTTTAATAACACCACCAAGTAAAAAACAGTTTTATAAATACCACAGGGACTGTCATTTACAGAAAGCAAGGCCTTGAGAAGATCAGAGAAACCACCAAGTAATCTCAATGTGATCATGGAGACGGGAAATGGACTTGATAGGCTTTAAAGTGCTCAAATAGAAAATTAATAATGAAGAAAACTATTCAAAATACTCAAAACCAGTTTCCACTAAGTATTATTGATTTCAAAACCAGCCTTTAAATTCAGTCGTGAATTACAATATGAAAAGAAAGTTTTCACACACTTTTAAAAGGCAAACTCCCTCACACCCTTGGTGTGTAAATTAAGCATCTTAGGTGACATTTATTGGAGGCAGCTGGAAAAGAAGGTGGCTCCTATCATCAGCCTTCACTCTCCTGGAAGCCTCCGCTATTCTGATTTCCCAAGATACAGAATAGACTTTCTCCAGCCTCTGAAGAAACTCAGAAGACACATCCATATGTTCCAACACAGACCTTCCCCCTCAGCGCTGCACCACGAGCAGGGGCGGCTGCGGCGGAGCAGATGCAGCTCTGTCACCCCAAGGAGGCAAAACCAGCCCAGGAGTTGCCAGAAATGCAACTGCTATTGCAAAACAGCATTACGTGGACAGAGACAACAGATCAGAGGAAGAGATAAAATTAAGTTGGAAATACGGTTCTGTAGAATAAGTAAATTAACCCCAAGATCACCTGTGCTGCTGTTTCAATCCCATTGCCAAGGCACCCTCTGATTTCTTTTTCACCTCTAACTAGAGCCAAGAAGAGAGATGATATCTTAGACTGCTGTGTAAGAAACAATTGCTGTGAAGTTCCCTGCAAAAGCAGATTTACTCCAACAACCAACAATAATTCCTTGGTATATGTAACACTGGTGAAAGGATGCCATCAAAATCATAGAATCATTTAAACTGGAGAAGACCTCCAAGGTCACCAGGTCCAAGCTGTGCCCAAATCCCAGCTTGTCCCTAGCCCAGAGCCCTGAGTGCCACCTCCAGCCCTTCCTTGGGCACCTCCAGGGATGGGGACTCCAAACCTCCCTGCCCATACATTATCCCAGGCTGAAGAACCCATGAGCTGGAGTGAATAATACACACATTGTGTTGGTGCCCTTGAAAAAATCCTCCTCTGGTCAAAGAAGGAGCCACAACCACGAGCCCCGATTCATGTGCTGAGGCTTTCCCAGCAGGAGGATTCTGTTTTGGAGTTTCTGAGCACATTTTGAGGGGAGAAGGGAAGGGATCCGAGAAAGGAAGCAAATTTCCTGTCATGTCTTTAGTATAATAACCAGCAAAAAGATCAATTACAGGCATGCATTCAGGCTAATTACTCTCCAGCTTACAGCACAGACATTTTTAACTCCATATGACAGAAATGTGATCACTCAAATACTGGATGAAAACTAGTCCCAGTGGTGCAAAACATCAGGGTACTGTGGCCAGCTATGTCCCAGGGTGCTTCAGGTCATGTTCTGAGTTGCCTTCCACACCCTGGAGCTCAAAACATGCAGAAAACACCCTTGTGAAAGGGGATTTTCCAAGCAGAGGGAAATCTCAGCCTCAGGGACACAGCCCGAGGTGAGGGCACTGCCCCTCGAGGGCTCTGTGTGCCCCAACACCGCTCTGGGGGCAAGCACAGCTGCCACAGACAATGCAGGCCTCAGCCAGGAGAGAAACTCAGTGATGAAGACCCCCACAAAAAAAGGGGAAAAAAAAAATTAATTTCAAGCCCGGCCACTTTCCAGCCCCGTGACTGTTTCTTGAGGGCTTCTACACAAACTCAAAAGCTTCCTCTCAAATTGCTCGAGCCCCAATATCTGAGGAGCTCTCTCCCCAATTTCAATATTTAGGCCAGGAAAGCAATTTAATTGGAGGAAAAAAGTTTTATTTTTTGTATTTGAAAGGAAAGGAAATGACCAAGCAAACAGGCATTCTTCTGGGGCTGAAAGCAAGTCCCGAGCTGCCGGCTGCCAGGGCCAGCTGGCCAGCAGCCCATGTACAGTACGTGTTTACTTGTTGTCTAACCACTGATAACTCCAGAGTGCATCCACAGATCCGAAAGAGAACCAAGTTTTCTGGTCAGAGAGGAAGGAAGAACAAAGCAGGCAACAACAAAAATACTCACTGCTGATGGCTACTACACTCACTTCTGAGTATATACAGTGATTAAAGAATCCAGTGTCAAATTGAAACTCTTATACATCAAACCAGCAGGAGCATTTAGATACAAGCAGGAATTATGTTATTATAGAGAAATAATGCTGCAATGTACATGCCCCCCATGCTCTCAGGATTCCGTGGTCCTCGAGCAAGCACAAGTACAGAGCACATGCAAACCTGAAGCAGACACACAACACAGACGTTTGCTTCCTTCCAAGAGTTCACAGTTATTTAAGATCAAGCTTAATCTTGTCATTCAAGTGAAAAACCCTGCTGATGGGGGCTGGCAAATATTCCAAAAGCCAAGTCCTACAGTGTACACAGAACACTGTCACAGCACCTTCACCGCTCATGTCAATTGGGAGTCACAGTCCTGGTGGCCAGGTCCCAGCCTCACCAGCCATGTGCCAGGGGAGCTGGGGCCTAGGCATGGCTTTGGGAAGAGCCTCTGACCCTCACAAACAGGGAGCAGCAGCTTTTTCAAGCAGTTTCTCCTCCCTTGTAGCCATACCAAGCACGAAGCTTTGGGCTGAGCCCCTTGCTGACCCTGAGCACTGCAGGAGCAGCTGCTGCCAAACCCACGCCGAGGCTGCTCTGGAGCAGCAGCCCTGGGAGCTGCGTGGACAGCAGGGGCTCTGCCACCAGCACCCACCCTGGCAGGCTGAGCCAAACATCAGCTCACTGCACAGACCCAGCCCGGGCTCCAGGAGCCATGGCCAGCACACAGACCCTGGGGCTGGCCAGCCTGAAGGGCTCCGTGGGTGTGCGGGGACAGGGAGGAGGTGTCAGATCCCAAACAGGGAGGAGGTGCCTGATCCCAAACAGGGAGGAGGTGTCANACAGGGAGAAGGTGCCTGAGCCCTGACAGGGAGGAGGTGTCAGATCCCAAACAGGGAGGAGGTGTCAGATCCCAAACAGGGAGAAGGTGCCTGATCCCAAACAGGGAGAAGGTGCCTGATCCCAAACAGGGAGAAGGTGCCTGATCCCAGACAGGGAGAAGGTGCCTGATCCCAGACAGGGAGAAGGTGCCTGATCCCAGACAGGGAGAAGGTGCCTGATCCCAAATAGGGAGAAGGTGCCTGGTCCCTGACAAGAAGAAGGTGCCTGATCCCAAACAGGGAGAAGGTGCCTGATCCCAAACAGGGAGAAGGTGCCTGATCCCAAACAGGGAGAAGGTGCCTGGTCCCTGACAAGAAGAAGGTGCCTGATCCCAAACAGAGAGAAGGTGCCTGAGCCCAGGTGCTGCTGGGCTGGATCTGCAGCTCACGTCAGCCCCAGCTAATCCTGCTCCGTGATTCCAGCAGCACAGGCTGCAGCAGAGCTGATAAGGAGCTGGCAGGGGATAGTGGCTGAGTTCTCCCCTGCCTTTACGTGGACAGTTACAAAACCCACGGTTTGTTAAGAAAAAGACTTGGTCCTTGACCATCTCTCACAACCAGACACTCTAATCTTGTCCCACAGGCTGGGACTGACCAACAGCCTTCAAACCTGTGACTCAAAGTGTTTGCCTTACATTTGCATGTCTACCCCGAGACAAAACCAGCACACTACTTCTCTAAAAATACTAAACATCAAATATAGACCTTCTACATGTGCCTTCTAATCTAAGTAAATACAAGTTTAATTTAAAATGTACTTGCATATGGTAAGAGATATAATCACAGCTGGTGATTTAACAAAAAAGGCATCACTAGGATGAAGAAGCAGTTTTCACTGGGCAAAAGCCATCACCAAGTGAATTCCAACACACCTCTCCTGTCAAATGCAAACCCAGACACTGCTTATTTATCAAAGGCAATTGCAAAATCCAGACTGACTGGCCTGAAAACTGAAATTTGGACTGAGAAAAGGTTACTTAGAAGGAGACAAAAGGCGCTTTCCTTTTTTACACGAGCCTGGGGAAAGGCTTTAAACTGACAGAGGAAAGGGTTAGATGGGATTTTGGGTGAGGCACTGGCACAGGGTGCCCAGAGCAGCTGTGGCTGCCCCTGGCAGTGTCCAAGGCCAGGCTGGACAGGGCTGGGAGCAGCCTGGGATAGTGGAAGGTGTCCCTGCCCATAGCAGAGGTGGTACTGGACAGGCTTTAAGGTCCCTCCCAACCCAAGCCATTCTATGATCCAGTCTTCACTGTCCTGGCAATAATAAAAAAAGAAAATAGAGACTTCACCAACTCAGGGATACAAAATAAAAGGTGAATGTGTCAGTGCTGGAGTGCTACAAAATTATAATCAAATATTTGACTCTGCTTTTTGAGATGAAGAAGGGTAACAGACACAGCCCCTCCCCAGAGAGCAGCAGCTTGGTGAGCTGCAAAGGCATTAATAAAGGCAGGTGACAACTCAGACACCTGCAGAAAGAAGAAAGTAATAATGTTCTGCAGTTCTGCTGGGAACGGAAAATAACAGCAACAAACCAACAGGTTTTGTGTGAATGGGTCCAAAGAAAATCAAGTGCTCAGGCCAAGAGACAGGAGCATCTCAGGTAGTCCAGGCAGTGAGAACAGTGGAACTGCTCTCCCTTGAGAAATTGCTCCAGTGTGCAGTGACACAGCTCTGCTCTTCCACTTCTGTGCACAAACTGTGGCACCCTACAGCAAGGACACCACTGCCCAAAGATTGACTTAAACCAAAAAAATACTGCTTTTGAAGTGATCTGAAAGCCCTGCCTGACTGAGCTCCAGAAATAAGAGCAAAGCAACGTGCCCTGGAGCAGAGCAGCAGCCATGGAAGATGGAGCCATTAGCTGCTCCCAGCCTGGTCTCACTCACAGGCACAAAAAGGTCCTCAAAACACAGGCTGCAGAAGCCAGTGATTGTCATTTCAGCACAACGTCTCCCAGGGCAGCGTCTCATCGCCAGCTTGTTTGTATTACTGTTAATTTTCACATGTTGTGCGAGGCTAAGTCCAAGCAATTAATGCTCTGCAGTATCTGCACGATGACTTTCTACTGGAAAGAATTAGAAACCCCCTCAGGACAGAAATACGCGAAGGATTCCCAACACCATTCCCCGCTCCGGCATCGAGAACAGCTTTATTCACTAAAACTACAATTCTGGGAAAACTGTTGAGATTCATCATCACCCTGGGAAATGTGCAGCAGTAACACAATGTACTGCACACACGGAGTGTCTGAGGAGGGATCTGCGCCCTCGCACCGGCCCTGGGATCCCCCAGCCCTGCCCCTCCAGACCCCAGCCTGCTCCAAACCCACCCCAGCCAGAGCCAGCTCCTCCCAGCAGCCCCACTGCCCACCTTGCAAACCCCCTGGATTTAATGAACCTTCAGAACCAGGAGGCTGAAGTGCCACAGCACATTGTTAACACGGCAACAACAAATACAATCACCTTCACTGGGAAAGAATGATTAGAGAGAGGAGAGCACCGAGTTCTATACTTGGCAGTTAGAAAATAAAGAAAAATAAACTACCGGAATGGCTAGAACATGGTCAAGTTCTCATTTTTCTTGAATAATTAAAGTTCTTTCTTGCTGTGTTTGTGGAAAATACTTCAAAAGATTACATTTCAGTTACAAATCTGTATTAATTTGATTAAATTGATATTCATCCTATTTACTACAATCTCCCTGCGGTTAAACTAGAGAAAAAAACTGATTTTTGCCGAACTGGGGTCTGACTGCTTTTGGTAGCACATCCGTGGCAGCAGCACAGGAGAGAAAAGAACATTCCTCAGTGCTGGTACAGCAATCCAAAGCGTGTGGGGACAGCAGGGACAGCCAGGGAAACTACTGACGGTAATATGTGTGACAGAGTAACCCATCTGTATAATAGAAGATTTTAATTTCCTAGATGTCTCTGGAACGATGACTACAGCACGGAAGAAGTGAAGGATGGCTTTCAAGCCCTTAGGAATTTCCCCAGGCAGCATCTGGCAGAGCCTGTTTCCTATAATCACCTTGATTTATTTGAAATTTTAAAGACAAAATGAAGTATGGAATTTAACACATGGGGTGGGGGGAATACACAAACATGTGAATATCCCAGTATCAAAAACGAGGAAAGGAAAAAGTGTTGTACAGGAAGACATCACTGCAACCACCCTGGATTTGCCACTGTCCCCCCTCCATTCTGGCTGTCTATCTGGTGGCATCTGGAGACAATCTCTTAACCCTGGAGCCAAACCCAGCCAGAGAAGTGCTCTGGTAGCCAGTCAGGAGCTCCTCAGGAGCAGGCAGCAGGGAAGGGGCAGTGCTGGGATGGGAGCACAGCAGGGCTCAGCCACAGCTGCTCCTCCATCCTCCCTGGTGACAAACACCCTCACCCACCTGCACACTGAGCTAAGGTGCAGTGATCTTCACTGTCCCAAGAGGATCAGTGACAGCCCAGAACCCCTTCCCCAGTCACAGCTCCATCCTGTGCAAGCAATGCATGGATAATATTCCTGATGCTCACAGCCTTACATTTCCAGCTGCAGCTCCCTCCCTGCTTGCAGAGCTTTCCAGCCTGGCACTCAGCACCCAAAATAGCTCAGGATCAGCTAACCCAGACACCTCTGTGCATGCTCCCTCCCCAGCCCAGCGCCGACTCCTCAGCCTCACCAGGCACCCCAAATCCTGCCCCACTGCCCAGCTCTCCAGCCCATAAAGAACTGCTCTTCCAGTTCCATGACAGCCTTGGGGCTTGTTGGGTTCTTTCTTTTGAAATGGCCTCTGGTAAGCTCATGTGTCAAAGTCTTAAAGGAAGGAGAAGAAGCAATTCCAATCTGTTCAGGTCGACTGGATTTCCAGCTCATCCACAACCTCAGAGAAGCCCAGGACACTGGATGAGGGGATGTTTCCCTCCCAGGAGCAAGGACAGCTCTTTCGCAAGAGCCTCCACGTGCTCAGTGACCTTACAGGTTTACAGCCTCCCCTCTGCCAAGGGCCAGAGCTGGGCTCCCAACCCACAGTGCTCAAGGTCCCGGGCAACTGCAGGTGCTCCAGGAGCCACATCATGGTGCTGGTTCATTGGAGACAACATCTTTGAGGGCTGGCAGCTCCTCCAGGTCTGCTGGGCAAAGCCACCCCGGCCCAGGGCATCGCTGGCACTGCACTGATCCCATGGAGGTCTCCCTGCCCAGGCTGAAGGGGCCCAGACCCTGTGCCAGCAGCCCCACTGGGCTTGGGTTCCCTTCCCACCCACCACCTCCCATCCTGCCTGGGCTTGCAGAGCTGCCTGCCAGGTAAAAATAGGATAGTT
Organism: Peucedramus taeniatus; assembly: GCA_013400575.1. NCBI lineage: Eukaryota > Metazoa > Chordata > Aves > Passeriformes > Fringillidae > Peucedramus > Peucedramus taeniatus. Next base: position 13,617 of record WBNO01007149.1, on the reverse strand, counting down.
TGGATTTTTTGGATAAAATCTGGAATTGCAAGTTTTGCTATTTCCATGAAGTTTAGGGCTTCCCTTTTTACCCCTGTTTCATTTTGAAATTAGGACAGTTTTAAGATGTCCACGCCTTGAAACGCTGCATGCAGGAAGCCAGTGCTGGTAGCACTTATGAATACTTGGAAAGATTCAGAGAGCTGAATGCTGCATTTCCTTTAAAGCTCTTCCTCGGTTCCGAGGCTGGGGTCAGCCAGGAATAGAAACCCAGTCACTTCCTCCTCCCCACTGGTATGCCATGCGACTCAGCCAGGCTTTGATCTGCAACACGGAACAAGCTCAGGCACTAAAATAAGTGGACTTAGAAACCTCCAGATTGTTATTTAATAAAATATCAGATGTCCCAACCTTTAACGTGTTAAAAGAGTCTTTAAAGATTTATCTTTAAAGTGATAAAATAAGTCCAAGCTCATTTGTCAAACCAGTTGCTCTGGTTGGAAAGTAGCTGTCAAGTATCTCGATGACTCAGGATGTTGTCGTGCAGGCATCCTAATATTAACTACTCTCTTCAATAAGAGCTGAAAAAGGAATGCTCTGCTACTCATAATACAGAATTCCAAGCACTCAGGTTCTTACAACACTTACATTTTAGATGAGGGAGTTTCAGCACTAGATTTTTTATCAAATCATGCACAGAACTTGCAAATCACCTGGCACTGCATGAGAACAGACTTGTCTTCTCCAGCTACGGAAACCAAGTCAGCACAGAACTCGTTAGATGGGTTTTGTTGAAAAAGAAGGTGCCAGAGAAGCTTCCTTTTCAGATCAGAAAATGGCAGATGTGCGGGGCTCAGCAGAAACACGTGTCCAGGAAGGGCAGAATTCGTAAAGCAACACGAAAATGAAACCAAGGAACTCACACCAGAGCAGGACTCAGACCCTATACCAGAGAACTTCCCTCACAGTCAGGGTGGCCAAGGGACCTCTCAAAAGCCTGGGCTGGGCCGGGCCAAAGTAGGTCAGAGAAAAAGCCTCTGCTGAAATATGGATTAAAGCAGCAGTGCTATTCCAGCTGGGAGAGCCTATTATCTGTGCTCCAGGATCACAGCTACACTTCGTGCTGCTTCAAACAACAGCATAAACTCAACCTTCAGCTTTCTTCTAAACCTGAAGCTTATCAGGATTGTTCAGTCAAAGCAAATAACCCCAAAAGCATTGCAAGTCTTCCTTTTCCCCCAAACGGAATAACATCATTTTTTAATCAAAAGGCAAAGATGGAAGGTCTTTCTCCACAAACTGACTTTAATTCATGTCTGGAAATGCCAGTAAAGTACAGAAAACAACTTGGACATGGCCCTCAGTGCTCTGGGCTGGTGACAAGGGGGGACTGGGCATAGCTCAGGCTCAGTGGTCCAGGAGGGCTTTTCCAACCAAAATGATTCTGTTTGGAAATGACTTTTTAATAAAAGCCAGGTCTGGGCAACCCCAGAGGCCACTCCAATGCCATCACTGGGATCACTGCTAATCTTTACCAACAGGCAGTACATCCCCCAGTATGCTATTATTTCAATAAATGTGTGATAAACCTGTATTATCTTACTAAAATTAACATGTGAAGTGAAATTAAATTCTGTACATCTTCAGCATCCAAAAATTATTCTGCATAAAAAGTTTAAGATTCCTAATTTTAAAGCTGTTTTAAAAGTCTGTTTTCAGGCACGACTGTTTTTCTCATATTGGCTTATGTTCTAATCTAGTCCATGTTTTAAGAGAACCAAGATGCAGAGTCCTTTATAAAAAAAGTCTAATTATACCAACATCACTCTCATATGGGGACAGCACAATTGATTTGGGAGCAATTCATATGGAACACAAGGTAAACAGAAATTCAACAGGCAAAATAAACCATCAAAGGCCTTGGTAGCAAAAGTAACCCACAGAAAAAAAATACAAGGGAGAAAACAACAGCCGGGTAGTAGGAAACTTAAATCAACATGCAAACTGAAATCCACATGAAACTATCAAGTCTGCCAGTTCTTTTCTTTATTTAGTTTTGGTTTTTGTTTTTGAAGTTAACAAGCCTGAACTGCATTCTTGCACAACAAATCTACACATGTGCATGCAGAACGTGCACATTTTCAGCATGGATTTATTCAAAACCTTTGCTGATGGCTTTAGGAAGTTATTGCTTCAGACAGGTAACAGAAACTCTAAAGGGAAAAAAAAAATAAGCAAGAGGAAAAAATATATGGGTACACAGCAACGGCCAGCATGCCTGTGGATAGGTGTGCTGGTTTAAAATGCATCATTCTGAATTTACAGCATCTGACCAACTGAAAAGCTACTGAAATCACAAAAAAAAAAGAGTTTAATACATTACAGCTGTACTCACACCCCCTCTCATTTCTGAGTGATGGGGGAGATCCCCCAGCCCTTTCCTGGCAGTGCATCCATGGCCCTCCTGCACAGCCACACAGTGAGCAGAGCTCTGCTCTGTGCCTGGGGATGAGGGATGAGCCCAGCACAGCCCCCCCGAACCCAGCACAGCCCCCCGAACCCGGCATAGCCCCCCGAACCAGCACAGCCCCCCCGAACCCGGCACAGC